>OZ005740.1:197261609-197550050 GCA_963930735.1 Dioctria linearis
CGCCCATGGGTCAAGAGAATTTGGTGCGTGGCCTTGGTGGGTAGTGGTGGGGGAAAACATGATTTCGCTGTAATTTGGCAGATATGTTCGCCTTATGCCGCGCATCTTTTGGTCAAGTTTTTTTCGAGATGTGGCTTGCTCTCGCCCGGGGGGGGGGGGGGGTGAAGTTGAACCTATTTTTGTTAATATCTCGAGAGCCAAGAGGCGTAGCAAGGTCGTTTGGATCTTGAATAAATATTTTTATCCTAACCTACGAGTAATAAAAATTTCAAGTCTCCAGCTTTAAATAGGGCGAAACGAAAGGGGGGGGGGGGGGGCGGACTTTTTTAGGATAACGTCTTTATTCTCCATACAAACATTTCCCGAGTTATCCCAAAAGCTCCCACACAAGGCAGCCGATTCCATTGATTATTTTTCGTGGGATACATAATGATAGCGTGGGTACATTGGGGTACTACGTTTCCGATTTTCGAGTAGGTGGGTTGGGGGGGGGGGGGCTGAGTAGTTTTTCGATAAAAACAGGGCCATTTGATTTCAGAAAATAGGCATGTGGGTACTTAAACTTCATAAAAAAAAAATTGCAAATTCCGAAATCTATTGTACTAGAGCAAAATTCCTTCAAACCCCTCCCGTTCCGCTACTTGGCGTTTTTTTCGACTTTGTACCCAAATACAAAAATACTCCCTGTCCACTCCTCTATCGATCCTCATACTTTTTTACTAATTCGCTCTTTTACGTTTCGAAAAAAATGTACTACAATTTTTTCACCACAAAATCGGGTCTAACTCGGTTCGGTCAAGTCCGATCGTAAAACGAATTTTACCGTTCGCCTCACCTCATTACCAGCTACAATTCGTGTAAATTTTTTTTTTATAAGGGTACTATTATGGTGGGGGGGGAGGTAGGTACCCCCGGCGGATGTTGGTTCTAAACTGCCATGTGAAAGGCCTCGCCGAGTACGATACGACTGTGTACTTTTTTTCCCGATTCAGAAACTTTATCGAGACGTTTTGCACGCTGAAAGTGCAATTCTTATGCATTTTCATACATGTACGTCACATATACCCCATTTACTACATTTGCATATATTTCCTTTTTTTTTCTTTTACATGCATTAGTGATCTGTTATGAACATTTTTCCCATAGCAAGTTATTTTCTTAGAACTCAACAATTCACCGTAATAGTGAAAGGAAAAACTATCAACATTATCATATAAAAAACGCTCATTTCTTACGTTAAAGACGACGCATTTTTTTCTTTTTCTATTATTTCGATAAGTCTTTAATGCACCCAAAAACTAATAACATATCCGATTAGGGCACAAAATGTAGATGCGATTTCATGCTACAAGCATCCTTTACAGTTTATATTTAAAAATTTTATACCATCTCATCTATGATGGAAGACGACCAAATCGGCCAATTCTGGGGTCATTTTAGAAAAATTTCAAACTACCTTCACACACTAAAATCGATTTTTCTCTAGAAGTATTACGCGGATTTCCATGATTTTTTTTTAAACTGTAGCCAAGGTATGAACCAACACGACCACTATACTTTTGAAGGCTTTGCCCTTACGGGTGGGAAAGGGGGGGGGGGTCAAGAACGGCAAAAATTTTCGATCTTTTTATTGGAAATTTCATTTCAAAACAATTTTTTAGTAATGAAATTAACAATGAGGGATAAGTGGGTTGGGATGTTTTCAACCCCTATTTGTTCTACACTAACACTAACACTTATTACAAAATCCACTTTCGATTGTAATCAACGCATTTGTGATGATTTTGCTAAAATACTACCTAAATTCTTTAATTAGATTACATGCAACGCCACCATGTGGGTCTATTTTGCAACATTAAGGCACTTTTTTCTACTATTACTTATCTCAATCTCTTAAATTTCATCTAAAAACCCCAACTCATTATCTTTATTACTTTAGGAGCTACTTACACAAATACATTGCGAGGTATGCTAAATTAGATTAAATCTAATTAACTCCCGTACGTAGCTGGCTACTTTATATCTCGCCCAAATTCGAACGGATTTTCATAATTCTTTTTGCTAAGTTCATTGTAGGGATTTTTTATGACTTTTTGAGACTATTGCGGGGTCTCTGGGACCGCGGGCTACATAGTTATAACCCGCCATCATATATTAATATAAAAAAAATACAAAAATTATTTTGCGCATGGTGGGGGTAATAATCTTAGATTCCACCATATATGTAGATTATTCGTACAAAAATTCATAAAAATAGGTTTATAAATTCAAGGTCAAATGGTCATTCATATGTACCAAAAAGAAGAAAAATTTCCTCATTTCTTGATTTCAGGTGTTCTGAGGGGGTGTCGTAAAGGGGCTTTTCAGACAAAAGCTGTATGAAATGGAAAGCTGCTGCTATCCACTTACTTCCTGTGTACTACATATTTCTGCTAAATTCAATTTAATTACAATAAGCTATCTGTAACTGACACCCTACCATCACTATTTTTCACCCATTAAGGGGTGTCCGTCAGAACGGACCGTAATATAATAACGTTAATAATTAACTTTTTTCTTTTTTTTAAATAAATACTACATAAAATGCATAATAAAACTTCTTTTGCCAGTAAGAGTCCATTATAAGAAATTTTCGGACAACAATTTTTTTCAAATTAATACATTGATACAGAGATATTCGTTCAAATTTCTTATGGTACGATTTCAAGTGATCTGACGAGGGTTATGTATGAAATGGAAAGCTGCTGCTATCCTCATACTTGCTGTGTACTACATAGTTTTACAGGATTTAACTTAGTCAACTTCAGTTAATTGTAACTGAAACCCTATCATCACTATTTTTCACCCAGTAAGGGGTGTCCGTCAGAACGGAACATCATATAATAACGTGACTAATTAACTTTTTTCATTTTCATTTCTGTTAAATTGAAATTAATTACCAGAAGTTGTCTGCAAATTAACACCCCTACCATCACTATTTTCCCGATTACTGGTGTGTCCCTGAGAAGATGGCCTTATACCGGCGCTACCTTGAAATATGGAGACATCCAATATAGGAGAAAGTTTTAGGTACTTACGTGCTCTAATTAATAATTTTTTTTATATTAATAAAATTTATTAATCGTTCAGGAGATATCAAAATTCAAATTGTTTAAGTCTCGATCTAATTGGGGAATTCCTTGGCATACGTTCAATACATTATGTATGTACAGTGGTAAAACATCAATTTCTTATTTTTCATTCAATCCTGACATATGACCACTCATTGGAAAGGTCCTGGCGAGTACATTATGCATATGTAAAAAAATTTCAGCCCCACCATATAATTTAGTAAAAAGACGAGGGGGGTGTTTGTACTGCACACGCAGTTTAACCTGGTGTAGCTCCTACAATTACTAATGTATTTCAAAAATTCCTGCATTTTCATTAATGGTGATTTTTTTCTGATTTTTTTAATTAATCCGCAGCCGAATCGGATGTAACTAAGTTTTCGGTGTTTGCACGGTGTATGTGTGTGCAGTGGTAATAACATCAAATTCTTATTTTTCATCCAATCTTATCATATGAACACTCATTGGAAAGGTCTCTTTGAGTACATTATGAATATCTGAACATGTTTTACCCCCACCATATAATTTAGTGAAGAGGGAAGTGGGGAAAGGAATTGTTAGCACTACACACACAGTTTAACCACGTGAATCTACTACAATTATTAACTTATTTCAAAAATTCCTTCATTTCATCCGCAGCCGCATCGCACGTAACTAAGTTTTTGGTGTTTGCACGGTGTATGTGTGTGTAGTGGTAAAAGCATCAATTTCTTATTTGTCATCCAATCTTATAATATAAACTCTCATTGCAAAGGTCTCTGTGAGTACATTTTTAATTTAAAAAAAATATTTTACCCCCACCATATAATTTAGTCCAAAAGAAACTGGGGAAAGAAATTTTTTGTACTGCACACACAGTTTTACCAGGTGTAGCTCCTACAATTATTAACTTATTTCAGAAATTTCTTCATTTTCTCTTATTGTGATTTTTTTCTGATTTTTTGAATCAATCCGCAGCCGAATGGCACGTATATAGCAATAATTCAGGTTTTAGTGCATGTATCTACCCCCTATGTAGAGTTGTAAAAACATCAATTTACTATTTTTCATCCAATCTTAACGTATGACCATTCATTGAAAAGATCTCAGTCAGTGCATTATGAAAATGTAAAAATATTTTAACCCCACCATATAATTTAGCGAAAAATATGCGGGGCGAGGGAGTAAAACCAGATGAAGTGACTCCACGCTTTTGTCTTTTTCTCCTCACCCTCTTTCCGTTTCTTTTCATCCTTTTTACATATGGTAGCCAACCCCTCTTTCCACCCACAGGCAAGCATCTGCCCACCCCCCCCGCTACCACACCATCTCATCGCATTACAACCAATCTACATACAAATAAAAACTAAACTTGACTCCACTCTTTTGTCCATTGCTCCTCACCCTCTTTACCGTTTTTCTTCGTTCGACGCTCAAATGATATATAACCCCTCCTCTGCCCACGGGCAAGCGTCTTTCCCCCAACCCCAACTCCAAGGCGCAGCAAAGTCAGCCGCACAAATATTTACTTTGATGTACAAAAAATGTGCGCTGATAGTTATCAGGCGAAATTTCCCGCCGCTTTACTGAGTACCTCTGCGTATCTTTACCTGAAGCAAACTTAAGGCTCAGACAACTTACATATAGATGTGCAAAACCTCACAAAAATGCGGTCCACTTAAATCGAGCTAATGGCCCTCTAATAGAAAGCTATACACATTCTCTCTCTCTCTTGCTCTATTATGCCACATAAATTCTTCGCAATAATAGCTTTCTTTGGTTGAATAAAAAGTTAAAGAGCTGTCAAAAAGTGTTCCGAGTTTATATGGAGTTTTGCACATCTAGTGGTAAGTTGTTTGAGCCTTAAGTTTGCTTCAGGTAAAGATTTGCAGAGCTCCTCAACAGAGCGGCGGGAAATTTTGCCTGATTACTATCAGCGCCCATGTTTTGTACATACAAAATTTGCAATATTATTAAATGATTTTTTTGCCACTTTACTTCTTAGTAGGATACTCTAATGGTGAATTCGTTTCAACAAAACCGACCAGGCACTGAACTGTACCAGAATCTGTCAGATCAACACCGAACTTAGCCCTGTCCAGAACGATAACAACCTGAGAAGAATGCAAGAAAGTGGAATATCCGAAAATGTTCGCCCTTTATGATTTTAATAAAAAAATAAACCATAATCTTCACCACTGACATAAAAGCACCACTGGGCGTCTGGCACTTATGGTTCTTGTCCTAATGATTAAAATTTATTACGTTTTTTTTTGTTTTTAATTCTGAAATTACTCCAAGCACCCCGGTTCTATAAATCTTGTCATTTCTTTTCCACTAGCAAAATGGGGAATATGCATATAGTGCTTCTCTGGATATATATTAGCGATCGACTGTATAGATGAAAGGCCTCATCGCGTTCTTCTACACATACACGTTATTAAGTTTCCAAATTTCAGCATTCCTGATCAGTAACTATAACTATCGACATAAAGTTCTTGTATTGCTAGCTTAACGGCGAATTTTTAATACTATGAGAAAGTTTTTTTCTTCCTGGAATGGATAGACTACAGTAGTGATTTTGGTCCTTATCCGTGTAACTCTTTAATCAATAATCTAGTTCTAAAACTATAGTCAATATAATTGATGAATTAATATATCAAATTTACGCTTACGGGGAAGATCACTACATAATGAAGTTTGCTTAAATGTACGCATTTTAAATTACTTGCTAGAGAACGTATACCATTTCTATATAGAATTCGAATCTTAGATCCTTGCTGTAAAAATAACTGCAATCCAACACAATTTCATCGTATTAATTCCGTTAAATTATTGCTCGTTGGAACTCTGTGTAAATTCTAAGGGTAATTTCGTTCATAAAACTATAGGGCTGCTGTGCGCTCTTGAAAAAATAATGTCATAAATATGTATAATGTAAAGAGAAATGACAAATCTTCTTTCTTAAATTAGAAAGGCCCCACGTTGGGCGCCAAATTAATATTACGTCACGAAATTAATGTTACGTCACACATTAAATAGGGCTCCGACCTTCTTCATACGTGCCGCTCAGTGTTGACGGTTCCCTAAGGAAGGAATTTTAGTAAATAAGATATGAGAGCTCGAGCACTAAATCCCACGTTATTTCTGATGGAGGTCCCAATTTACTTTCCGCCATCTTGGGTTTTGACCGGAAGTGGAGGGAGGATCCATTATTTTGTCTCTCGCAGTTGTTCTGTGGGAGTTCTCCATAAGAGTTTTTGCTTCCAGGGCTTTCCTACAAATGGTGCCACCGTCACTAGGTGGGTTGGAGTCCGGGCTTAACGTGGAACGTGGGTTTTTTGCCTTGAACATAAGATAATTGTGTGTTGCACCTAAACTTAGGTTTTTTTACAGATTGTTATGCTCTATATAAAAACTATAAAGTATACTAAGTTTGCCATTCCGTTTGTAACACCTCGAAAAAATGATCGTAGATCAAGATGGATTGGACACCCACACATAATATTTAAAATTATTATGATTTTTGCATGTCCGTCCGTCTGTGTGGAAGTGGTTTTGTCTTAGCTAGGAGTGTGTCAACATCTATGCGGGTACGTGTATCTCATTTTAAGGGCAGTCACCTGTGTGGAAATTTTACCCTTTTCATAGGTTGGGTTTGTATGCATCTTGCTTGAAGATTTCTTAGCGGGGGAGTTATTGATATCAGCATGACTCGGTTTTGCTGTATTCTTGCTTGACGATTTATTAACGATGAGGTTATAGACATCAGCATGACGTCACATTGGTTATGCTGTTTTTGAGTTATCGTGCGCAAAGTCGGACGGACAGACGGAGAGACGGACGGGCATGCAAAAATCAAATTAACTTTTAATATTATGCGTGGGTGTCTAATCAATTTTGCTCTACCATCATTATTTCGGGGTGTCACAAACGGAATGACAAACTTAGTATACCCTTTATACTTCATCTAGGGTATAAAAAGTAAACAATAAAACTGGAAGAAATCGTGCATGACGTGAATAATATAATTAAGGAAACAGAATCAGCATAAATCAGCTATAAAGCAATGCAGTCCGAACTTAAAATTATGAACAGCATTGAAATTGATGAGAATTCTTGGTAGAAAATATTGCTTGAATTATGGTATATGTACCTTAATTTGTCTTCGGTCACAAATGAAACAGCTGGGATTGGTTGCAGGTGCTGGATATAAAAAACAAAATAGAGGAAACCACAACAGCAGCCGGGTTAAATGGAAACATGTTCAGTCAGCGTTCCAGAATCGTTTGCAGACTGGAGTAATGGCCAACTTAATGCATGAAGAACCTTCAATATTTTTGGAAGATTCTAGTGCTTTGCACCGCCGTTGTATCAAAAAGAGATTCACTACGCAATCGTAAAAGATCTTGTGGAGTTCCAAGAAAAGGATAGTGGGTGGTCTCAATCGGCAGTTATAAACTTAGTCGTTAATATCGTCAAGTTTACACCACAACTGGGATCCTCATATATAGTGCTTCCTCCTGAAATTATGAGGAAAGAAGCCTGCCTCAATCCTAAAAATTGTAATGATGCTTGTTTCGCTTGGACATTTGTATAAGCCTTACACCAGATTTTTAAGAGCTTACAACATGTTACGAAAAACGTACATTATTCCAACGTTTTGGACTTGAGAGGTATTCAGTTCGCGATGACCGTGAAGCAGAGTCCACGATTTGAGAAGCAGAACAGCGTCTCTATCAATGTATATATATTTGTTGTATACCTAAATTACCTAAAAAGGGTAATTTAAAAAGCTATAATTTATTTAATCTGTAAACATGTTTAGCGTATCTTTCTGCAAGACAAAGAAATTTCCATCAGCAATTTCTTAAAATTCCTTAGCTGAAAATAATAAAAACATTTTCCCACCAAACGTCTTGGGAAAATAAAAGTTTTATATTTCAACCCAAGTCGTTTCAATAGAAAAAAAGCTCCACGACAAATCTTACTTTCAGTGAGATATATTAAATCTCCGTTCCTCGGACCGGAACCCACTGTAGGCGTTGCCACCTCGAGTATCGGGTCTATCAGTAAAGCGGTTGTTCGTAGAAAGCATCAACAGATATGGGCGAACCTGAATACTTGCAGGAGTACAAAACTGTTTCTTGATGGGCCCAATGGGAATATCTCCGATTTACTAATGGAGCGCGAAAGCAAACAATGTAGAACTGTGGTTGGCATCATTACCGGCCACAGCTCACTTCACGCTCATCTAACAAGGATGGGAGCTGTTGACAGCCCTGAGTGTCTGTCCTGCCTGGAGGGAGAGCCCGATTCAACCGAATACTTTTTGTGTGCGTGTCTGGCCTTCGCCCGGTTCAGGCTGGATTCTCTAGGGTCTGCCCTTCTATCTGTGGATGAGCTGAATAACCTGCCTCTCCAAGACCTGATGCTCTTCATTTAGAGGACAGGAAGGTGTTCTAGCAGAACACCACAGTGGGCCGCTTTGGCCTCCGTGCTTTGAAATAGGGTCACCTGTCCCCTGCCTAAAAAAAACAAGACATGTTAAATACAAAATATGTATGTACGTATGTACATACAAATCGGGCACATAAATTTTAAATCGGTGAAGATTGAAACGACCTAGTCTTCACCGAAAAAGCTTCTATCAGCAGATTATCGTGAGCTGCATACATTATGGGTGCAACAATGTATACACCAAAGGCAAGATGATGGCTTAGTATTTGTGAAATATCAAATTACGTTTCAAGTGGACGTCCGTCGCGATAATTTTGGACATGTTTAAACATGTCCAATGAAAATAATTTTGTCAGGGTGGAAAAATGTTAATTAAACATTTTTTTCTACCCCGAACAACGAGTCTTGAGACTGGACTAATCCAAGTCTAGAAGAGTTGGTCTTGAGATCTAGAAACCGACGGGTCGACGGAGAATTTACTAAAGTTGAAAAACGAAGATTTGAAGTTTTTTTTGGCTATGGTGGTCGAATAACCTTTGTTTGACTATTAGTGATTACTTAAGTGTTAAAAAAATAAAGCAATAACAATATAAATTAAGTGTTGTACTTAATTTGAAAAAGCGACAACAACTACTCTATCCCCACGCAAGGGAAAAAAGTAATTGGCAGAGTGAGTGCTCCCTCAGTGTTGTTAAAAATAATATAAGAAAATTGGCCCAACCGGTAGGATCAGGGAAGCTCTATCAATTCAAAAATCATAAAAGCTGTGGTCCGGCGAACTTAAGGGGTCCCATTGGCGAAGCCACTCAGGCAAGGTCACCCCCAACACTCGTGGTAGATACCACTCCACATAGTGCAAAAGCACTACCGAGGGATACAATATAGTAGCACCTAGAAGAAAGTGGCCGAACACTTAAGCCAGCCAGAAGACGGCTTGAAAATCAGCCTGAAGTTTCCATAGCCAGACCAGTAAATTTCCAAACACAACTATCCTGAGATAAAGAGGAAGCCGAAGACGGCTCACAGGCCCCCTTTTCAACTAGATCCAGGTGAAATTAAGACGGGCCAGGGCCCCCAGCAGCAAAGCAGGCGGAAATCAACCGACCAAAAATTGAGGGGGAGCACGAAAACGGTTAAAGAAACCCCCTCTCAATCACAGCAAAGGGACCTAAGCAGGCTAGGAGCCCCCTTTCACCAAAAATACATCATATGCCAGCCTACAATCCTGCTCAAGTGCAGAGAGGAACAGAAGCAGCAGAGGGGATAAGTGCTCCACTTTTACCCGACACGGTATCTGTCCCAGGTAGTAACTCAAAATACCTCCGGGAAGGTACATCATCTGCTGTAGGTGATAAATCTCCACAGTTATCTCGAACAGGACCTCGTCGCCGCAGTGGGACCATATTGTCAGGTCCTATTGGACAAGTAAGTTTAAGTAAGTTTTTAAATAAACTGTGCAAGAGAGCGCGGGAACCGAATAAACTGACGACTACACATTGTGACGCATTAGATCACAAACTAAAACGAGAACGCGCGACCAGACTCGCTAAATTAAAAACCTTAAAGGAAAATACAATTCAGTTCAGAAAAGAACTAGAGCGGTTTTCCGAATCCGCAGACCTGCTGAAAGCCTGCCTGGAAGAATCCTTAATGGAAACGAGACCAAAAACAAGTCCAGTTAGTCCGTATAAATTTAAATATTCAGTCAATAGACTACACACAACAATCGTGGCCTACTCTTAACTCTCTTAACTCTCAACTCGTCCCATTATTTTCGGGTGAAAATACCCCACAATTGGAAGGTTGCTGCAAACAAACTATGCAGTGCCTAAATGATGAACTACTCGCCTCAGACGTCCCTGCTTCATTTACTGAAGTAGAGGAATACTTGAATAGTATATACCTTCCCCGTGAGACATAGCAAGTTCTAGTGAACAAATTATCACAGCCAGACAGAATACGCTAGAATCTTTCACTGTCTTCATTACAAGATTGAAGCAGATGTTGACGATTTGCAACGAGGGGGCGTCACAGAAATATGGAGCTGAGGCAGTCCTTTATGTGAAAACAGCGCTGATGGATTTTGGCAAAAATGATTAAAAGTGGCGTAATTAACCCACATTTGTGTCACTCAGGGGGAAAGCGATCTAGAGTCACTCATACAAAAAGTCTCGGACATGGAGAAATTGCAACAGAGTGCTACATTCATCCAGAGTCCTCTGTTCGCAGCACCTCGAGTTCTAAACACTTATCAGTTTTCACGCAATGTGAATAACCCCGCTTCATGACAAACACGACAAAGACCATTTACAAATCCTGATGCCAGAAAATCGGACACAGATGTACTGGTCCGAAACATAACGTGTAATTTCTGCCAGCGAAAGGGTCACACTTATTCAGATTGCCTGAAGCGTAAGAATTCGCCTTTCTGCTCAAATTGAAAAACCTATGGATATGACATCCGTGATTGCAGAAATAGCCGACGAAATCAAAAGATTGTTCCTCAACCCCTCTCCAGAAGACCACCAAATGATCAACACAACGCGAAAGGTCCTCAAGTCTTTAATATAAGACGTGTAGTCGACTCAAAACTTCCTGGCTCGACTATAAGCCCACAAAAAAAATTAAAAGGGTCCCGAATCCAGTATCGCTAGAGTGAAACTTCCATTGGATATAAGCCTAAACGGTCAATCAAAGCTATTAGTGGACACCGGCGCTGAGGTTAAGATTTTTAAGAAAAGAGCAATTAAAGACCTCCAAATAATTAATTCCTATGGAGCATGCACACTACATACCCTTTTGGAACCAGAAAGACATTGAGAAATTGCAAGTTTAACTTTAATTTTAAAAATAAAATTCCCTGCAAGTTTCAGGTGGTACAACGCCTGCCAGGCCTTTCCGATCACGGCCTATTAGGAAACGATTTCCTATCAAACAATTGTAATGTTGAAGGCCCAAATAAAGCACTCAAGTTTCCTTCCGGAAACATACTCAGAGGAGTTTACTGTGCCCTTGTCATACAAAACGGACAAGCTATATTCCAAAAAAGCAGTCCATGTGAGGTCACTGGCAGAAAAGATGGAGCCTAAAAAGGTTAAGCTATCTACATGCAGTGTCTCCAAGGAATCTCAAAAGAGTAATGCTGGCTGTCAGGTTCAACAAAGCTACTGGAATGAGAAAAGAGTTGTCTGGGTGATCAAAAGACCAGCGGAGGGAGGCAGCATTTGGTTATCTTAAAAGATACCTGCTAGGTCAAAAATGATCGCCACAGTCCCGTTGCGGAAGAAATGCGCTGTCTATCACTAGAGGTAGGCGATGGAGACTTCCTGGCCAACAGTTTACTCCCCACCGGCACAGAAGCACAGATTGTTGCCATAATCAACATTAACAGTTTCGAAGAAGTCATCACCAGCTTGTTATTACAACTGGTACCTATACATGACTACGCCGTCATCCCAGTAGAAGAAGCCACAAGTATACAAGACTTTCTCAGGCCGAATTAATCGCAAACGATTATCGAAAATATCCGTGAGCTTTTCAAGGCAGAACACAAGTCAAGTAAAACTTCTTTCTCCAAAATACCTAGATATAAATTACTTACGTGGCCCAAGTGCCCTACACAAGATGCGTGCGAGCTCAGTAAGCTCCGAGCACAGGCAAAAATGACTCCACCGTCCAGTAAAATAAATTACAAAGCCTTGCATGGCCTCAGAGCCAAATTAGAGATTCGAGCGAGTTCCATAAGCCGACAATCAAAATGCAGATTACTCCTCCGTCCAGTATACCTAGATTTGAGATAACTACAAGCAAAAGAGCCCTACACAAGATGCGTGCGAGCTCAGTAAGACCTGTTTAAAGGCAAAATCGACTCCACCACGCAGCAAAGTTATTGTTAAGAAATAACCGTTGCCCTAGAGCCCTATAAAAATTGCGTGTGAGCTTAGTAGATTAGATTAGATTCATAGAGGGGTGTGTAGGCGTCAGCCTCGCAATCACCGCGACCTAAAAGATCTATTGTGAGTCCCCGTTGAATTTATTCCCTTTCTAGGTTCAGACTGTTAATAAAGTCTAGGATCCTTCTGGGATTGAGGTTCCGTACGTAGTTAGGTGTAGGAAAAGCATGTTCGAGATGGAGTAGTCTCCGCCTGGTCAATGCCTCGCAGTTGCAGAGCAGGTGCTCCGAGGTTTCATGAGCATCCTGGCAAAAGCGGCAGGATGAAGTCTCAGCCAAGCCCATCTTGTTAAGGTGATACCTCAAGGGGCAATGGCCTGAGAAGAGTTCTGTAATTATTTTGAGCTCTGTTTTCTTGAGGAGTAATAGTTCTTTTGTTTTTCCTCCAGAGGTGTCGATAAACTTTTTTGCCTGACGAAGTCCTTGTAGCCTTTCCCAGTATAGGGATTTTTGTTTGTTCTCCCAGTTATTTAGGGCAGCTTTGAGGTAGCACTTTGAGGTGCCACAGAATGGCTCCGGTCCGACAAAGGGAGTTTCCGCTCCTCTTTTGGCTAGGCCATCAGCAATTTCGTTGCCTTTATGGCCCTCATGTCCAGGTACCCACATGAGGATAACTTTGTTTCCTCTTGATAAATCTTTTAGGGTTTGTAGACACTCCCAGACTATCCCTGACTTGATGGTGTAGGACTTTAAGGCCTTGAGGGCAGCTTGACTGTCCGAGAGAATATTAATAGTTGAGCCATTTATGGCTCTTTTAATGCAGGTATTGGCGCATTCTTCTATGGCCAATACCTCGGCCTGGAATACGGTAGGGGTAGAGCCCAGGGCCTTTGATATATGGCATCTGGGGCCGTATACGCCCAGTCCGACTCCACTGTTCGTTTTTGAACCGTCTGTATACCACACCATCGATCCTTGTTCAAAGGACGCCATTGCTGTCGGTTTCCCAAAACCACATCGAATGGTCTTACAAAATCCACCTTGGGTGTGATTATATCAGATATTGTCGTCATTTGCTGAAAGCGTATCTGTTTTAAGATACTTAAATGACCAACCAGATTCTCTGGTTTTAACTGTTTCTCCTTTTGCAGTCTAATAGCACTGGAGATTGCTTCCTTTTTCACCTGCAGATGTAGGGGTGGAAGGTTTAGTAAGGCTTCCATGGCTGCTGTAGGACAGGTCCTCATGGCACCAGTTATTCCTAGACAGGCAAGCCGTTGTGTTTTTTGAAGCAGAGCCTCAGCCTTCTTTTCATTAGTTTTTGGCCACCATGCGAGGGCCGCATAGGTGACCATGGGTCTAACAACCATGGTGTACATCCAGTACATCATTTTTGGCTTCAGACCCCATGTTCTGCCAATGAAGCGACGGCACGTGTAGAGAGATCCTATCGCTCTTTCCGTCACTCTAGACAGATGCGAATTCCAGGAAAGTTTCTTATCTAAGGTGACCCCCAGATATTTGACTTCTTCTAAAAATATCAATTCCGTGTTATCGAGAAGAGGAGCCTTTAGTGAAAGCTTTGGTCTTCTCGTGAACGGAACGATAACCGTTTTGTTTGGGTTTACACTGAGGCCTTTGGTTAAGCACCAAGTGCGGACTTTAGAAAGGGCTTTTTGCATGAGGTCGGATATGACTTGGTCATGCTTGCCCCGTATCGTGACTACTAGGTCATCCGCGTAGCCTTGTACGGTAAAACCCGAACTGGTCAGCTTCTCTAAGAGATCATCAATCACGATCGACCATAGGAGTGGAGAGAGAACTCCTCCTTGTGGGCAGCCTTTAGCTGCAGTGATCGTGACTGAACAGTTTCCTAGAGTAGTAGTTATCCTCCTGCTTCTAAGCATGGAGTCTATCCAATTAACCGTGGGGGGCTCGAAGCCCTTGTCCTCGGCAGCTGATTTAAGGAGGTGTTATCAAAAGCACCTTCTATGTCTGCAAATGCACATAAGGCCACCTCTTTTGCTTCAAGAGCTTTTTCGAGGTCTTTAACCAAAGTGTGGATGGCAGTCTCGGTAGACTTGCCTGCTTGATAAGCGAATTGCTTAGAATGAAGTGGTGATTTAATCAAAACTTCACTTCGAATATGTAGGTCTAAGATTTTTTCCATGGATTTAAGTAAAAATGACGAGAGACTAATGGGTCGGAACGATTTGGCTAGAGAGCTAGCTCTTTTTCCTGCTTGGGGTATAAATACCACCCTGACGTCTCTCCAGCATTGGGGAATATACCCCAGAGCGTAACTGGCTCGAAAAATGTTTTGTAGTGGAACAAGTATTTCTTCAACCCCTTGCTGTAGTAAGGCAGGAAAGATGCCGTCCCCTCCAGCAGATTTAAAGGGTTTAAACGTACCAACGGCCCATCTAACCTTGTTAGGAGTGAAGATTCTTCCCGCAAGGCTCTTACTCCTGTTAGAGACCCTGTAATTGCCCACCTCAATTGGGTCTGGAGCCACTATTCCTTGAACGGGACTGGTAGAGTCGGTGAAGTGATTTTCTAATAAGAGCCTGACTGTTTCCTCACAGCTCTCGGTATAGTTCCCATCTTCTTTTTGAAGTGAGCATATACCATTCGTGTGATCCTTCGAAAGTACCTTATGGAGCCTGGTAGGTGCGGGCAGTTTCTTCTTTTAGATCTTCTTAATTCTATGTTATATTCCGTTAGAGCCTTTTTATATTCTCCCCAGGTACCAGAGAGCTTGGCTCTGTTAAATAGTTTTCTGACTTCTTTTCTTTTCAAACTCAGTTCCCTATTCCACCAAGGTACCTGCCGATTACAAGTCTTTTGCTTCAGAGGGCAGCTGTGTTCGAATGAAGTCAGTACAGCCGTGTGTAGCTGCGTAGTGGCTGAGTCCAACTCCTCCGTTGTGCTAATGCTACTAACCGGGAGAGTTAACTGCAGCCTTAAGATGTTGTCGATAGAGTTCGCAGTTAGTTAATTTAGGGATTCGGTACTCTAGACTTGAGTTAAGTGCGGCTTCTATATCGAACCTGATATGTCTGTGATCGGACATGGAAATCTCGTTCGATACTTGCCACCTGCTTATTTTTGTGCTTATAAACATACTGGCAAGTGTTAGGTCCAGGACCTCTTGTCTGATAGTGTTCATAAAGGTTGGCTTATTACCTCGATTTAGTATCTCTAAATCATTAGATATTATAAAATCATGGAGGTACTCACCCCTGATGTTGGTATCCGTGCTGCCCATAGCGTGTGATGTGCGTTCGCATCGCATCCAACGATAAGCTTAGTAAGACCTATACAAAGGCAAATACTACTCCACCATTTAATAAAATTAGTATTATGAATCAAAACTGGCCCATAAGCACTGATAAAGACGCAATGCAATGCACAAAGTCAAAATACGAATGCGAGCTAATACTTGGACCAATGTAAAGTACATACAAAACAAGGTAACCACTAACCACACAGCAGGAAGTACATAGCCTGCCAATTAGTACAATAAGTGAAAGTCAGTGCCGAAGATCACACGAACCTAAATCTAACACAAGCGTCTCGGAAAATACAGCGATCTTACAAAATGTAAGATACATTGTTTCTGGATCAGGAAGATCTCAAAACTGGCCCGCGAACATCTGGTTAGACCTAGAGCTCAACCTGGATGAAACTTTAAACGTGGAAGAAAAAGCTTCGATCTCCGAACTCTGTCACGAGTACATCGATATCTTTTATCTGAAATGTGGATACAAATGCTATCACCCTCTATATTCCCCTGGTAAAGAATCAAGTGCCCATAAACCAGAAGGCATACAGATTACCAGAAACCCAGAGACAAGTTATCAATGAACAATTAAGAGAGATGCTAGAAATTGGGTTGGTCCAAGCTAGCAAGAGCCATTGGAATTCACCTTTATCAGTTGTCCCAAAAAAGCGCGACCCGACGGTGAAAAAACGTGGCGCGTCGTTTTACTACTGGAAGTTCATTCGGATTTCTCCAAAATCTTTCGTCCAATTTCGAATTTACTCCGAACGAATGTAAAATTCACTTAGACCGAGAAATGCCAAGAAGAAATTCAAAGCATTAAAATGCTCTAATTTCCCCACCACTTTTAATCTATCGAGATTTCTCTAAACCATTCCACCTTACAACGGACGCCAGTAGCGAGGCTCTAGGAGCTGTACTTTTCCAAGGATAAGTGGGAAAGGACCAACCTATTGCCTATGCGAACCGAATCCTGAACAAAGCCTAGAAAAATTACTCCACTATTAAGAAGGAGTTATTGGCTATAGTCTGTGCAACTAAAAATTTCTGATGCTACTTTCAAGGCAGAAAATTCACAGCCTACACTGACCACAAGCCTCTCAAAGGTGTCTTTATTGTAAAAGACCCGACTTCCCGTTTGGAGAGATTTCACCACAACCTGTCAGAATTCGATTATAACATCTAATACAAACCGGGGAAGTATAATACCAATGCGAATGCGTTAAGCCGCCCTCCTCAGATATTAAACTAAGACCATATAGGCAACACCTGAACATTACAAGCCCAAGTACACCACACTATGGACTCACATGTGGAGGAAAATAATCCCAAAAAAAATACAATACATTGCTTCGCCGTGGTTAGAGCTCAGCGACAAAAAAAGCAAGAGGTTAATATTAACTCAAATACTAAGAACTCTGAGCCCATAGCAAGATAAAGAAGTTCAAACCCCAGAGGCGAAAACACAACCCCCTGCTACACTTGAACAGAATATAAGCCTAGTCAAGGCACCTGAGATAATCACGAGCTCCAAGGAAGTTCAAACAACCCTAATGGATTATCATGACTCTCCTTTCACACATGCTTAGCGATATAAAAAAGTACATAAAAAATGCCCTAAGTGCGAAACAATGAAAGCATCTCCACAGTTTATGATGTCAGAGGTAATAATGAACATAGCAGAACAACCCTTCGATAAGGTTTACCTGGATATAGTAGGTCCACTAGAAGAGACCACATCAGGTAAGAAATACTGCTTGACTTATAAAGATAACCTTACCAAATTTGTCGATTGGTATCCCATACCTAATGGAAAAGCAGTAACGGTAGCGTAAGTGTTCTTTGACAAAATCGTCACGCGCTAACAGACTAAAGAGAGTAGTCACCGATCAGGGAACTAATTTCAAGAGCGAGCTATTCAAGAAGGTCTGCAAACTGCTGAAGGTAAAGAACTTACAGACTTCAGGATATCATCCACAGTCTAATGGAGCACTAGAACCGCTGAATTCGTGTACAATAACAGTGTACACGAGGGTACCTAGTTAAATCCAATGGATTGGGCATAACGGCTTCACAACGGATGTCCTATCTAACTTAAAACGGGATCCTGAGCCCGTCTATAATCACTAAAGTTATTACCATCTGTTGAAATATAGATTGCAAAACAGTTTTGTAATGAAACTTTTCTTGGGTGAAAGACAAAATTATTTTTTACTTAGTACCTATAATTTATTTATGAAAGCTATTTATTTTCAAAGTTTTGTTAGTTCATTTTATTTTCTAATCATTACATTTTCGCTAAAAACTCATATAATAGTGCATAATCTATCTAATATATAGCATTCTCAGATTTATTTAAACCGTTAACAAATGAGTTTAAACTTTAAGCAAATAAATTTAAACCTTGAACAAATGATTTTAAACCCTTAACAAATAAATTTAAACCTTAAACAAATGATTTTAAACCCCTAACAAATAAAATTAAACCTTGAACAAATGATTTTAAACCCTTAACAAATATATTTAACCCCTTAACGAATGAGTTTCAACTGTTAACAAAAAGACTTAAACCTTTAGCAAATATATTTAAACTCTTAACAAATTTATATTTAAAATATTTTATTTCAACTTATGTAAGCATTCAATACAATTTTTTCTCGCAAATTTTGGTTGCATATATAATCTCAGTGCATATATATTTTCAGTCCAACGGTTGACCGTCCACTGCCTTAGGAATAAGTAACACCAAATTCATTATATAGTTGGAACAGTCTTTATGTGTGATTTGCTGCAGGCTATCTTTGATCACTGAAAGAAGATTATGTTTTCCACTCATCTCACCTAAAACTAAATGATTTTTCGATAGGGTTTCACACAGGAGAGTAGAATAAAGAGCCAACAAGTTTAGCTTTAGATTCAAAGCTTTAATATTCATCTTAGAAGATCTCAAGCCCACTCAAAAAGAGGCACCCGTACTTGAGTTATAAATCCAGCATAACGTGGCAGAAACGACGAACTTATTGCTGCGATAAGTAACCAAGGAATTGCAATTTCTACTTGCAATTCCGTTAGGCTTTCTCTATTTCTGCCCGAACTTGTTGAAAAATTGGAAACAAATCCATTGCTTAGTGACGCATTTTTAATTATAGATAATGTGAAGAAGAACATACCAACTGGGATTCTCAGCTAAGTGATGTGGCTTGCGCTTTGCGTAATGCAACGCATCAGTCGACCAAATTTTCCCCTTATTTCTTACTTTACGGATATCATATGATCTTGCATGGAGGTACATACAACCTTCTTCGCCAAATTGATGGTCTGGCAGAAGGTAACTTCGAGGTACTACCTAGTAACTACATAATTCCACTGGTACACGAGCAAGTGAAAGACCACCGCAAGGAAGCTTACCAGAAAAGCGCCTACACCTATAACCTTCGAGCGCGGCAGATCACCTACAAACCAGGACAAATTGTCTATGTCCGAAACTTCATACAGAGCAAGGCCGCGGATAAGTACGCTGCAAAGCTTGGCAGCAAGTTCATCAAGGCTCACATTCGAAAAAGGAATGCTAACGTGTACTATAAAGTATAAAATATGGATGGGAAGTTTATTGGCGTGTAGCACTCAAGCAACAATCGCTAGTAACTAAAATTCCCGAGTTATCCTACTCAAAAAGTATCCGACCAACTCGCAAGTATCTCAGGCAGATTCCGTAAGTTCGACACCTGCTTTTGACTCAGCAGGGGTATCCGCTTATACTCTAAATCATTTTATAAAATACATATCGGTATTCAACTCGCAAAATAATAGACTAATATATATATATAGAGCAGTTAGAACATAACCTCGCCCTTAACTTTTTCGGATACAGACCCAGTATTTACTCCGGAGTCCTATATAAATTCGCCTGGCTGCTCGGCTTATTACTAAGCACGAGTAGCAAAACATACCCAACCCTTATAAAAAAGCCTTTCCATATACAGAACGGTTAAGCACGAGAAGTTACGACCAATGGAGCTCTCACCAGCAACCGGCCTATTATTGGTGATTGGTCGGACGACAACTGCTCCTATTGCCTGGGGAATTATCGCCTACGGCTGTGGTCGTGAGAAAGTGAAGCTCACCGCCATTTCATTGATATCCGTTGGCCCATGTAGATTTGACAATAAGGAAGTGGTCAAGGAGGAAAAGGATATACAGCTTTTGTAAACGAGCGAGACGACCACGCTACACATCTTTCAATGCAAAATTAACATCATACAATCAGTGTACAAATGCGGTATGTTCAGCCATCTCTCTCTAGTTCGTGGAGGATTGAGTACATATATAATGGATATAAGTAAAGAGAACTGCATGAACATTCATAGGTATAACACTCTTAAATTACAAAACGGCAGAACGATATCTGATATTAAGACGAATGCTTCAATCTCACTGACCGAAGTCGGCGGCGGGCCAATCGGCCAAAACGGAAATTGCAACGGAGTTCTGTATACGTCAGGAGCAAATTCCTGCTGTGGTTATGCATGCGATGGAAGTAAACATTATGGACTACCAAAGCTCGTTCCGCATTGATGACAACATGGTTATACTACGAAACAACGTGCTATGTCCCCACCTGGCTGGTAAATGTACGGATCCAGAATACGGAATGAGTTTTTGGGATCTAATCTCTGATAACTCCTGCGAAAGCTAAAAGTACGACGTATTATGCCAGGGGATGGACCTCGAACAAATCTATCAGCAACACCATATACACCATCACATCCGGAGAAATACCTTTGCACTCGAAATAAAAAAGCAAGTATCCGTTTGTCGTTTCCCTGGTTTTCAAACTGAGCCTCCTAGGCTTGTCATTGTACCTAAAGTAGCATCCGATTACTGGTTTACTAAAATACCCCTAGATACACGAAATCACGATCTCTTCACCTATATTAACTCGAAGTTCGTCTAAGTTGAACGGCACATTAAAGGCCAAGTCGAGAAATTATACCCAAATCTCCTACGAAAGAAATGCGACTTAGACAAACCCAGCTAATCATGCCACTCCACCACCCGGCAGAGTTCGCTCTTATAAGAATGAAAGAGCAAGTGTTTACCTCTGTACATAGGGGCAAATCATTTATTTAGTGAGATGCCATGGAACTACCAGTTGCTTATGGAGAAATTGACTACTTCCTGGCTCTGACTCACCTACTGCAGCAGCGTGGACCTGAAATTATTTGTTCAGATTTGCTGGGCCCAGCATACTATATCAGAAGAAACTGGTATGGGATAAATCCGATAATTCACAAAATTAAAGAACCAGCTCAACTTCAACCATCAAATACCGCTGACTGGTCCTACGAAGACGCAGGAGAGATTATACGGGTAGGAATTCACAACAGCGAGTCCCTAAAAAACCTTCGCCACCAGATTACGCATCCGTCCGAAAAGCCAGCCATTACTAACATAGTCACACAACGTGTGATGGGTCAAGATGTTCACCACCAAGATATTATTGCCGTCAATCTTTTATCTCCGAAGACAATGGATGACCTAGTCACAACGGTACGGGCAAAGATAGAAGATCATCCATCTTTCAGAAATACACTTCTACCGCGGTTAATGTTATACCAATCCGTAACTAAAAAGACTGAAGTTTCTCGATATGTAAACATTTAAATACTTCCATACCATACCCTGGATACACCATAACCTCAAACTGGTTGAAAAAAATCAATAAGAAATATGAATTTTTTACAAATATTTGTGAAATAAAAATTTCCTTAAATTTTGGATTCTGGAAGCTTGCTGCTGATCCGTAAAGAAATCCCGAAAATTGCCACGAAATTTGGTGACAGATTTTTACTTCCAAAATTTAGAAATGAAGCCGATGAAAATTTTTATGGAAAATTATAAGTGCAAAATTAAGAACACTTTGAAAAAAAAATTCTAAGACCTTGCGATGAGGATTTGCTTGAAGAACTAAACTGGATGACCAAATGACATATGTTTACTTTATGACAACTCGAAAAAATAAGAGAGCGAATGAAGGAATGACGCACTTTTTACAGAAAATGTTGTCCCGATTTCACTATTCTTCAAGTGAAATCTTCGAAATATAGGTCTATAACTTTATTAGAGTTTTAGATTATTATTTGTATATGCCAAAATGTATTTTACATTTTTTGGCATCCTTTCCATCCCTCCTTATTATTAATTTTATTAATTTTAATTGATATTCTCGTAAATTTGATCTGCTTTATCGACACGCCATTTTTTGGTTCATTCCAATAAATTCCTCACATTATTTTCGCTGTTCTGAGTCACATTGACTAAAGTCGACTGCGGTCGACTGCAGTCGCCGACGTGAACACAGCCCAGGTGGATTATTCAACTTCTTTCGATTTCGTCGTGTTTGTATGTTTTCAAAATCAGTTTTTTTAATGACATGTCCAGGTAGGAAGATGTCTATTCCTTCGCTAGTGGCGAATCGTTCGAAGAAGTTTTCAGCACACATTTCGACTTCTTTAATACTAGAATAAGCCTTTAGTTTTTGCAAATTATGAACCTGTGCTCCGTTGATTATCGCATGTTTTGTCAACACTGGTGCTGTTTGAGGGATCGTCGACTGCAACAAACTTGATGACTGGACTGTTGTTGAGAGAAGTTAAAATTCAGGTCATTATATATGTCTAGAAGGTCGTGATCAATCTGGTACTGGGCCTGTTGACTCCGTTGCAATTTTTCTTGGCAGATCAGTCAAAACGTCACGTCCCTGCTTCCACATAACAGCTCGCATCAGGAGGGCTGCCTGGAGGAACCAAATCTAAGTCAAAATCGTAGTTTAGTTCTAGTATGTTTTCATTTAATTTGTAATCAGACATCAGTAAAAATAAATGAATTAGTACTATGTTTTGTTTTTTATGGAACAACACAACAATTAACATATACGCTAGGACAACACATGTTTGTTAATTAACACTCAATTACTTGGAAGACGACAAATTTTTGTTACTAGATCCAGGATACACTTCTTCTATAATTCAAAAGGGCCATAGTAATGCTGGTGCATTGTCACACTTTAATAGTACTACTTCTCCTTTTTTAAGATTGGATTCTGCCTAACACCATTTTGGCCGATTTTGTAGCCGATTAAAATAGTCCTTGGACCAATTATTCCAAAATTGCTGAACTGTCTGCTGTCTGTGTTTCCATCTAGTGGAGTAATTTGGCTTAGCAGTCGTGCAATCTGGTTCTGGTATGGCGTTTAAGGACTGTTCAATTATAAAATGTCCGGGAGTTAGTATTAACTACTCATTTGAATCATTGTTGATCCGACATAATGGCCTTGAGTTAAGACAGGCTTCCGTAGGTGCGTTCTTATGTCAATCAATGGATTTTGATGTTAAGTATTCCGCAGCGTCTGGCCATGCTTCTTTGATGGCTCTTTTTAATTCCTTATCTAGAATGGTTTTTCCACAAATGAAGTTGGTGCCACAATCTGAATAAATATCATTGCACAGACCTCTTCTGCTACCAAATCTTTTCAATGCTGCAATGCAAGCCTCCGATGCCAAGTCTGACACTAACTCAAGGTGTATGGCCTTTGTCGCCATGCAAACGAAGAGGCAGAAATATGCATTTTGTAGTTTAATACATCTTAAATTTGACGCCTTGATTGTTCTCGGTCCTGCATAATCTATTCCGACCGTGGACAAAGGTCTACTCACGTTTACCCTTGTTGATGGTAGATTGCCCATTATTTGTGTCGTCGCTGTTTGTCGTTATCAAAAGCATTTGACGCACTTATGCAATCTTGTTGTAGACGTAGCATTGTCTTCTGTCTAAGATATGAGTTATGACTAGTATTTAGCACTAGAGCAATGTACCCATGTAATGTCTCTAAATGTAGTTTATCAATAACAATTAGTATTACGAATATGGTAGTAAATTTCGTGATTGTATATTGGCTCTGGCTCTCTTCTTAGATTTGAAGGTATATCTGCTGTAAATCCAAACATACAGTCCATGGGAGTGAGCTTAGTGCCTTCTCGTGGGCTATTATTATATACGAAAGCTGCAGTTCTCAGGAATCGATCCCAAGCCTTTGGATTTTCGGATACAATAGCTCTTCAATACTCTACTAGTGGTCTGTAGGTTCGTTCAAGTGCACCGTTGGATTGTGGATGATAAGCGGATGTTTGCAGTTTTTTAATTTTTAAGAGCTTACAAACTCGTTTGAAGAGATCGCTTATCGCCTTGATCAGTTACTACCTTTTTAGGAATGCGGTAACGAGTAATTATCTCGTCGAAACATATTCCTGCTACCGTTTCTGCTTCACCATTCGGCATGGCGTAACAATCTACGAATTTCGTAAGATTGTCTTGAAAACTCAAAATATATTTGTTTCCTGAGTGCGTTTCCTCAAGAGGACCTACGATGTCCAGATATACTTTTTCGAATGGCATTAGGGCAGTATCCGTTATGACCATTGGCATACGATACTCTGGGCTAGCCATCATTTTCTGACATTTAGTACATTTGCAGACATATTTTCTAATCTAGCTGAGCATGTTTTTCCATTTATACTTTCTTTTTATTCTTTTATAGGTTTTGATTACACCTTGGTGACCACCGAATACAGAATCGTGGTAGTCCTTCAAAATTATTTGGATTTCCTCCGGGTCCGTGATAGTTTCCGGCAATTTAACCTGGAAATCTATAAGATTATTCTTTGTAGGTAATTTGCTGTGTTAAGGTGCAACGTTTTCAAATTGGATGTTCTCAGTTGAGCCAATTTCAACTGAGTCTTTTATGAAGTTCTGAGAATTCTTTTGAATTTTATGGGCAGTTTTCTGAACTATGCCTTCCATTACTGTCTCCTTTCTTGAGCTCTTGTAACTACATCACAATGTGCTTGTTTAAATTTTGAAGGTGGCGGAGAACTAAACTCATTTTCGTTTATGTCGGAATCGAGCCGGTGATGTACCTGATCTTCGAGAATGATCGAATTGGGGTTTGTTTGGTTTAGTTGGGCAGGTATTCTACTAAACGCGTCTGCATTGGTGTTAAATTTCCCAGGCTTGTATTCAATTTTATAGTCAAACTCGAAGAGTTTATGGTGAAACCTGACTAGTCTTGAAGTTGGATCTCTTACATTGAATACCCCTTTCAGGGGCTTGTGGTCGGTGTAAACCGTAAAAGTTATACTTTGTAAATAACACCTGAAGTTTCTGGCGGCCCACACAAAAGCGAGCAACTCTTTTTCTATGAGTATCTTTGTTCCGCCTTATTTAAACTTATACTTGCATACGCTATTGGTCTTTCTTTCCCTATTGCCCCTTGTGATAAAACCGCTTCCATTGCTAGCATCGGTTGTTATATTAAAAGTTTGGAAAAATCTGGATATTTGAGTAGAGGAGGATTTATAAGGGAATTTTTAATCTCATTGAAAGATTCTTGGCACTTTTGCTTCCAATTAAATTTGACGTCTTTCCGTAATAGATTTGTTAATGGTCTGACTATCTTTGAGAAATTAGGGATAAACTTGCGATAGTAGTTTGCCAATCCAAGAAACGATTGAGTTTGTCTAACAGTTCGTGGTTGAGGAAAATTTTGAACACAGCTTGTTTTACTGGGATCTGGAAGTGCTCCTTCGTTTCAACATTTATGTCTGAGGTAAATAACATCTCTGCGAAGGAATTGGCACTTTTCGGGTTGTAATTTAAGATTATGGGCTCTAAGTCTGTCGAATACCTTAATCAATTTCTCGTTGTGATCTTGTAAACTTGTTCCATATATTACAATATCATCGAGATAGACAAAGCATTCTAAGCCTTGGAGACCCGTTAGAATGTAATTCATTAAACGCGCTGGAAGGTCGCAGGCGCGCCTTTCAGCCCAAATGCCATTCTCTTAAATACATAGTGCCCATATGCGGTACTGAAGGCAGTTTTGTGTCTATCTATTTGGATCAACAAGTACTTGATGATATCCGCTTGCAAGGTCAAGCGTAGTGAAATATCGCGAATGCCCAAGTTGATCCAGCATATCTTCTATCCTGGGTCATGGAAAAGCATCTCATATAGATTTCTCGTTAATTTTGCGTAAATATACTACTACTCGCCAGGGTTTATTGCCGTCAGGTCCAGCTTTCTTGGGGAGTACAAGCAACGGAGAGTTCCACGGGCTTTTACTTAGTTGAATTATGTCATTCTCAAACATTTCTTTGATTTGCTCATTTATGACTGCCCGGTGCGTTTCTGGGAGTCTATACATTTTTTGATTTATGGGGGGTTGGTTTTATACTATGAGTATAGTATGTTTTATTGTATTTGTGCACGTTAGTTTGTCTCCCTTTAGGTAGAAAAGGTCATTGTATTTATAGCATAGCTCGAGAATTAAATTTTGTGGATTGGAGTTGAAATTTTTCGTAATTTGTTCAAACCAACATTAAATAGCCCCTGGAAGTAAAATAGGATAAAAGTTTCTAATTCCAAGTTTTTCTAATCATCGAAAATAGGTCGGGAACGAAACATTGTATACCTACCTAAAAGCATATCGATGAGACCGTTTTTAGTGGAGATAAAAATCAACACCTCATGGCTACATTCCACATAAACAAATCCGGGACACAATCCAATAAGAGGAAAGTAACTTGTCTTCGCTAACAGTGCGCGAATTAAATGGAATTAGATTAAGTAATCTGTACATTTAAATGAATCTTAAAAATAACAAATTAACAATATTGTAATAGGTAACTTATTGTATATTTATAATCCTAATAACTTTAGCTAGGCAAAATTAGGAACGTCAACAAAAAATGCACAAAATTCCAGTTGCTTTGCACAGCTGCTAGGGTCAATGTACTCTTTTGACTTACGCACAGCTGCTAAGGTCAACGGACTTTTCTGTTGCTATCTACGCACAGCTGCAAAGGTCAACGTACTTTGGTTACTATGCGCAATGTAAAATAATTAGTTGGAGCCGTGCGCAATTCAGAGGCAATATAAGTCGCAGGCCAACTTGAATCTTTCTCTTTTAGTATCCAGCTATCATAGATTGTGCATCGTTTTGGAAGTCGACTTGGCAAGTGTAATTAAATAAAATTATTAACAAATTAACTTTATCTTGGGTAGCGACTGAGATAAAGATATTTATTCTGGGTCTCGACTGGAATAAATCTTACTAACTCAACAACTTTATCTTGGGTACCGACTGAGATAAAGATATTTATTCTGGGTCTCGACTGGAATAAATTCTACTAACTTAATACCTCTATTTTGGGTATCGACTGAGATAAAGATAGTTATTCTGGGTAGCGACTAGAATAACACAGACTAACTCAAACCTTTATCTTGGGTCTCGACTGAGATAAAGTTAGTTATTCCGGGTAGCGACTAGAATAACATTCACTAACCGCAAACCTTTATCTTGGGTCTCGACTGAGATAAAGATAGTTATTCCGGGTAGCGACTAGAATAACATTCACTAACCTCAAACCTTTATCGTGGGTCTCGACTTAGATAAAGATATTTATTCTGGTACCGACTAGAATAAACACTACTAATACAACTTTGCTTTGGGTCTCGACTGAAGTAAAGTATCTTGTTCCGGGGAACGACTAGAACAAGATAATCACTAATTATTTAATTACCAACGCCATAAAGTCGATTCCATAGTTTTATACTGGTGAGTACATTTTTTGATTCATATTGAGTTATATATTATACATACATACATATATAATTGCCATTGGTCAAAGTTGTCGCAACTTTGACAGTATTATACTGGGATTAAAATTATTATTGTGTAGTGAATAAGTGACCTTTTTTTTTGCAACTATTGAAGTTTAGTTCTTAAGCGTCGTGAAATTGAATTCGGTTAATTTTAGTTATAGTTGTAATTTTGTACTTAAGCTTTACGTGCGTTCATTAAACCACTGACAATAAAATATTCCCCGGCGTTATTATTTACAGTCCACATCATTATTGATATTTCCTTTTGAGTGTTCTCATTGGGCAGAAAAATAACTGTTTTACAAAACTTTTTTAATTTCAGTCAGTCCATAATTGCTACCAAAAAATTTTATTCATTTAAGTCCCATGATAAAGGTCTCATGACTTTTATCTTTTCAATTGTTCGATAACCGTCTGACGGGGACTTTTATATTTTACACTCAGTTATAATAGTCATAGAAGACTTTTATTTATTTAAGTCTCATAATGGATCTATCACAGATATTTTATTCTTGAAAATCTTGGTATTTGATTCGCGGTTTCAGGAATTGGATAGCGCGCAGACCCGGGTATCCGGATATCCGCAAATTAAGAAAATTAGAAAATAGTGATGAGTTCACAGCCAAGTGATTGATCCACGTAAATTCACAAATGAAATAATATTAAGTTAACGCCTGTTCTCATAACTTAACTACGTGGCCAATCATCGTTGGGTCAATCAGGATACCTGTTATACACACTGTTTCCGTCTCAGTGGTCCAAAGAAAAGGAGGTGAGAGTACTTACATAGACAAACAAAAAATTAGCTGGCGAATGAAGGGGTATCGCAACCATTTCGGAGTTATGAGCGATTAAAGAAATAGCTAGGTTTTTACAAAACATACCGTAGATTTGTTGTTATACATCCTATAAAGATGATTATTTTTTGCCCGAGAAAATATAAAAAGATGGTAAACTGCTGCACATTCGCACTTAGTTTCGGATAAAAAACATCACGACATTACGGCGGTGCTCGAGTGAGTCGATACAACAAATTATTTCCACAACGTCAAATGAGCTTAAAGGCCCCTATTTTGAACTGTATTAAATGAGGTCTCATAATAAGAGTTTCAATAATTTTTTTTTTTTATTTTAAAGTTAATTATAACTGTTACCGAAGACTTTTATTTATTTAAGTCTTCGGAAGAGTTATAATTAACTTTAACATAAAAAAATTTATTGAAACTCTTATTATGAGACTTAAACGTTTTTTTAGCTATTATTAACAATTTGCCATTACGTTTCAAGTATACCATTCAGTCTTAGTGGGACTTTTTTAACTGATTGCCAAAAATAACAGTTATTTACGATCCCTGATTACATCTATTCAATAATTTTTCAAAATTCCTAGAGCGTTCTATTTCTCAAAACACAGCATAAAAGCTGCCAAATTTAATAAAGATATTAATAATTTCGATAACACCACGATAACACACAATTTTTCACAATTCCTAGATGCACAAACAGCAGAAAAACATGTCGTGTTACAATTACAATTTTACAAAAACTATTGCGGCTGTGGAGTTTTTTTGTGCGTGACTGCACACAATACCTACAGTGCTTCTAAAACAGCAACCGTGTCGTTTTGATGACGGTAAATATAAGTGCTGCTATGAAAGTAGAAACTGGGATATCGGAATGAGAAAAATAATGAGATTTTTTTCAATATTCAAAAAAATCGACAAACCGAAGATAAATTAATCGATGTGTAAGAAAAATCGCACGAAAATAATCGACTAAAAATATCGGCTAATCGGTTATAAAAACATCGATGTTTTTGTCACCCGACTAATTTTCCCCATCACTAGTGTGTTGCCAGCGCGGACCTGGGTGTCTGCTTCTGTATATGTTGAGATAGTCGCGTCTTTTTTTTTTTTATGTTAAGCCGATGTATGATTTGGGACAGTTGTCACATTGAACCCTATACACTAGATTATTTTTTTCCAGTGTTGCTATAATATCTTTGGTTTTGGTATATAATTTAATGAGTTGGTTAGTGAGTTGGAACGTGATATTGAGCTGGTTATTGGCAGATTGTATATGGCTTTTTTCATGTGATATTGGCCTAATGTATGGGATCGAGATGAACATCTTAGGGTTGGAATTGTTCAGTTCTACTATTTGTGTTGTTGTGTTATGTTGCGCGCGCGCGCCTGGTTGCTATGTGTGTGTGTGTTGTGTGTGTTTTTGTAGCTTTGTTGATGATTTCCTGTGTTAAGTTTGGTGGATAGCTGTTTTTTGTAAGAATGGATAACGCTGGATAACCTATAGATAGGAACCGATGATGTACTCATCTTATTAGACGTAGTATCTCTATACACCAATGTAGATACACAACTAGCGCTCCAATGTAATGACGAAAAATGGCATTTGATAGAAAACATTACTCCTATCGATACGAATCTGTCACCGAATTTATAAAATATTGCGTTATTTACTGCAACTATTTCTCATATGATGACAAAATATACCAACAAAAGTGTGGTTTGGCAATGGGCACTCTCAACCATTAAAAATTTACCCTAGAAACAGAAAAGGACAACCAAATACCATTTTTATATATGCTGCTCTTCAGTACTAGAGACCGCAAAATCATCACAGATTGGTATTGCAAACCTTGTATATTGACACTTTGGATACCAAATAACGTTGCGTCTGTAAGGGACAGAAGACCCTTGTCCCACTATAGAGTAAATCATATGAGAAATGGGCGTATGCACGGGAAAATGAAAGTTGATGAGACTAAAGTTGCTTTTTGTACCACTTGTGTGTAAAGTAAATGGCGGAATTGGAAACAACTTCCAGAATATGGAGGTGTGTTTATACCGCGTGACACTATTGATCTGAAAAATAAGAGTAGAGTTGTTATGTTCGGACACATGTGAATACATGTAGTGTACCTGGTCAAGAGGTGGGTTTATATTTTTCGCGGTCGAATTTCAAATGAAACTTGTTTTTTTCAGTGGCGGGGTTTTGTTTCCTTGTGAGAACTATAGGGGCTAAGTTTTTGTTTACGTGGGGGACGATCAGGGCAAAGTTTTTGTTTACGTGGGGGGACGATCGGGGCAAAGTTGTTGTTTACACTCTGTCTTCGAGGGGGCCTACTGGGGGGGCAAAGTTTGTTGTTTATATTTTTTTGTGTTGAAAGCGAAAGTGGCTCTGGTTGTAGAGCGAAGCGGTGTATAAATGTTGGATAAAGTAAGTTTTTGCGTTGTTTCGATTTAATGCGATGATCTGAAAAAAGGTCAGGCGAAGAAATGAAAGACGTGGTTAATAGCAGTCAAGTATTTTTATTATAATCGATGAACATTTTTTCATAGTTTCTGTTTGAAGTATTCGTAAAAATAATAAATTTCACAAAACAGTCCAAGAACAAGTATAGCACCCGCTAAAAACTTCAAAGTGTTGAAAGCATAAATTAAAGTCTTTGATGGAGCCGGCTTAGTGAGCGGTTTATTGTATAGTCCACATAAATCTCGACCATTGGCATACGTGCAGTTTGGAGATCGATAAATGTGTTCTGCTTCAACGTCTTCTGGGCAGTTCATAGCATACATTTCCAGGGAGCAAAAGTAACATTTTATTTTATCTTTTAGATTTGTGTAAAAGAATCCACTTCTTGCTAGTTTGCAACACTTTCTGTCATATAAAGGAAGATTATGGAAAGTTTTTAAGCGGTCAGGTTCTCTTTTCAAGAGTAGCATGATGACTATTTTTTAAATATATTACACGACGTCTTTTATATCAATCCAGGCGTTCTTCTTAGGTGAAAAGCCTAACCATTTAACTAATACTTTATTTTGGCGTATTTTTAAAACTTTTTCTACAAGATAAAGATCCGGATGTTTGACTGAAGCCAGCTCAAGCTCATAAAACTTTTCCTGAATCACATTTTGCTCATAATCCTCGAGAACATAGGTCGTTGGCATCGTGCTTTTGACTTTATTTATAACAAATATTTCGGTAGACCAATTAGGGGTATAGCCTTTTTCAAATACATGCTTATGCTTACTTATACGAACAAAATCACCTACTTTATATTTCGGTTTGGGTTTTACCTTTGGATATTTATACACAGTCGACAATAAACGATTCTCGTTGCGTGGGCCAACATCTACAGGCTGCATTTTAATAGTGCGATGCTTTGTTTAATTATACGCTTCTGTTAACTTAGTTAACATACTAATCCAGTGATAATTTCCGTTCATACTGAATTCTTTCCACATTATGCTTTTTAACGTTCTGTTAAACCTTTCTACAATTGAAGCTTTTAAAGCGCTGTAAGTGGAATAATGGTTAATATCATAGCGATTCATATGCTGTCGAAACGATTTATTAAAAAACTCCTTTCCATCATCTGTTTGTAAATTTCTTGGAATGCGACCTTGATTAAAAAGAGACTGCATCGCTTTAACAACTTCTGATGTCTTTTTACTTTTAATTGGTGAGGCCCATGCATATTTTGAAAACGTATCAATTACAGTGAGAAGAAAACGAAAGCCTTGGTTTTCTGAAGCGTACGAACCCATATCGACCAAGTCTGATTGCCAGAAATCATCAATACCCTTGATAGTAACACTCTGTCGCTTAAAGTTTTTACGAGCTGGTTTATGCATTTCATTCACGACTTGTCTTCTACTCATTTTACCGAATGTATAAAGACAACCCAATGAATAACAGTTTTATATAAAATATTTTAAAATCAGCAATGATCAAGTTTAATCATCCGTTTACAATGATGGTTGCTGGACCTTCAGGCTGTGGAGAAACAACATTTATAAAAGACCTTCTCAATAATATATTTTTAACAAGGCCGCAAATAACAAGAGTTATCTGGTGTAATACAGAACATGGGGCTCTGCCCTCAGATACCACATTCACTAATATCGAATTTATTGATAGTATTCCTGAACAGTTTGTAAATTATACACAGGAACCTACATTAATTGTATTGGACGATATGATGTTAAATGCTTTTAGCAGACAAGTATGTGAACTCTTTGCAAAAGGATCACACCATCGCAATCATTCAGCAATCCTACTAACACAAGGCAAGTTTTGTCGAGACATATCACTTAACTGTAAATACCTCGTTGTGTTTAACAACCCTCGAGATAAGAGCCAGTTTATTCATTTAGCGGGACAGATTTATCCAGAAAACAGTTCAGAGCTGCTAAAAATATATAGAGATATTACACGGGTGCCCCATGGATATTTACTGGTAGATTCTACTCAAGATATCAACGAGGTGTTAAAATTCCTTACTGATATTTTTAACGAGACATTTACAACTTGTTTCTGTCCACCTTTAATCAGTAAAAATGGTGTCACGAATGAATCGATTAAGGGACAACAAGCATATGCTATATGTTCTTAGAACGGCGAGACCGAAGTTAAGGCAGGCCATAATTCAAAATGCCGAACCCGAGGTCATTAAAACTCTTTGCGAAATTGCTCTTAATACTTTGAAGGGAAACCATGTCCATCATGGAAAAATGTACAATTCGCTCTGTAAGTATAAAAAGGATTTGCGAAAATTAGTTGTTGCAAAAAGATCTGTACCCAGACAGCGTATAATACTGATACAGCGACGAGGCTTCTTACCAGTGTTGTTAGGAAGTGTATTATCAGGTGCAATTGGTTCATTAATCCAGAAATATGTTTAAAAAAGATAATCTAAGTAAAATGTTACTTCTTTCACCAGAAGTTTACGAAAAATTGAAAAACGAGATTGAGGATTCCCTGAATCAATCTAGGTTCGATAAGACTATGGATAAAATATTAAAAAACAAGAATTTATCTGATAGGGAAAAATGGTGTAACTACCGAAATGAGTTAATAAAGTTATCAAACTTAAGACGGAAAGCTGTGCGTGTGTCAGATGAAAAACCAAATATTCACATACCGCAAGAAAAGCAAAAAAGTTTGGGGATAGTGCTACTCAAACTAATTTTATTCGCATACCGCAAGATAAGCAAAAAAACTTGCGGGACAGTACTACTCAAACCAAATTTATTTTTAAAGATGAAATATCAACACAGACATCACCCTTAAAAGAAAACACACCTGAAAGAATGGAAGAGGATTTCTTCGAACTTGCTGAAATATCACCACCAAGACAACCGTTATCACCCGCTTCCAAACGTCGCTTATCAGCTAGTGGTATAGGAAAAAGTCTGAAACCACCTTCAAAAATACCTAAGACGATTTCTGAAACCAAGTCTCGTGATAAAGATTATAAGGTAATCAGGGTTGAGGATGGTATAACCCAGTACACCGTACCTGCAGAAATGATTACAGATGAAGCTGCGAATATATTAGAAGAACTCGACACGGAAAGTTCTACAGCTGAGAAGGGTAGAAAACCATCCAAAAATCAATCTATATTAAGGCCGTCTCTGCTAGATCCCAGTCAATATATGCTTCCGTTACCAGTTAAGAAAGTTGTCCGACAAAATGATCGCCAAAAAAACGCAGCAAAAACTAGAAATTCCAGCATTGCAGCGATTCCTTGGGAAAACCTGTTATAATAATAAGCAGGAGATCTTAAGTGTACCGAGCGTTGGTTGTGAAAGAATTTAAAAATGCCTGTAGATATAAAAGATAATGACTTTTACGTATGCCTTTTAAGTAACAATGCCATGGAAATTTATCCCGAAAATACGCTATCAGCTTTTACAAATGCACTACCTAGAGCATGCAAGTTTACTGATGACTGTGTTGGAATAACTGAAATTTCGTTGCCATATCATGCCATAAAAAGAGGAGTCAAGCGAAATACATCTGAAGAAGTAAATCAGAGTAATTGTAAAAGGGTAAGCCGTGAGGCATCTGATCCGTTGAAAGAAACAGCAGAGCAGCATAGAAAAGAAATCAAATTACTTAGCATCAAAATAAATGAAACTGTTAAACTCGAGTGGACTAAAGAGAGTCTTGAGCAAGTTAGTTACAGAGCAGGACAGATAACTTTGTCTACATTCCTACTAACATTTTATAGCGCTATTTCACCATCATGGTATACCATGGATGTTAAGAAAACGATGTGGGATCGGTTAGTAGTGACTTTTTTGATAGTGTTATACCTGAAGTAAGTTACAAACAGGATCCAGACGAGCTTACATTACACATATATCAGGGTAAGAGGGCTTCAGAAAATGTTGTTTTAAAATATAAAAACTATGAGTCAGTTGAAGCCTTTGTTGATGACGTATTTGGACAAATTCCTAGACAGAAGAGAAAGTATGCTATCATTCAAGATTCGATAGACAACTACACACATCCAGCGCTTAGCATCAAAAGAGCTCGTGAGACAGAAAAAAATCCTGGTGGCAAAAGGGTACATGATGTATTTGAACTGCGGTTGGAAGATTTGAGAATCACAATCAAAATAAAAAAAACCACTTCCATCTCGTCTTAATGTCAGAGATCTTATTAAGCTTTTTATATCAAATGTACACTTTGATGATCAAACTCTTAGCGAGCAATAAAAACAAAAGATATTTATTCAAATTAAGGATACGATTTTTAACATCTTGAATAGATTGAATAAAGATTCGATTAATGCTAAACCGTCCGAACAGCGAAAAATTATTAAAGGTAGCAATATTTTGGATGTTCCATACGAAAAACAATGTTCCGGTGAATATTTAACTACACCAGAGCCTATTGATACTACTAGAGACAACCTGTCCAACTTCTTTACGGATATATTTCTCCAAACACCTGAAAATAAGCGCGAGCCTGACGCCATATTGTCAGAAATAAAAGAATCTTTTAATACGGCAGGATTACATCAGGAGCATATGTCAATAATAGACATACTTAATAGACTGGAGAGATCAGTTACGGACTGGGCACTAAGGCCACCGCAAGAGTCTCAGCAAACATCAAAGGACTGTTATGAAAAATATGTAATTTATGTCTACACTGATATTATTCAGCCCAGAGAAATAGGTGATCAGTTAGTACGATACTTACGTATAATAGGTACCTTTAAAAGAAAGTGAAAGTACAATAAGATTTCAACACGTAGATTACTTTCCTATTGAAAAAACCTTTATCGAAAGTATTTCTATAAAAATAACTAATCAGCAAGGGGAGTTAATTGATTTCAAGCCAGGCTATATTCCGACATTTATAATACTCCATTTTAAAAGGAAATAAACTATATATACTCATACAACAAATAATTTAACATAGTGTGGTGGTAATAGCATTTTGTATAACTTCGAAAATGAATTCATATTATACTAAATATTACGCAATTCAAAGTGGCGGTGGTTTAGCGGATATTGGAGAATTATATCGAGCTCCTCTTATTTACCAGCGTGGAAGAGGAATTGGTAGTTTTTTCAGCGGATTGTTACGATATTTACAGCCTTTGGTTACATCTGGGGAAAAAACCTTTGAAGCAACAAGAAATTAAAACAGGAAAAGCTATTTTAGAAGAAGCGGGTAGTAAACCTTTAACAGATATTTTAAAAGGACAAGGAAAAGCGGCCGCCGAAGAACTATCACAGAAAGGTATAAATAAGCTGTTTGGAAGCATGGCCGGTTCAGGAAGTAGCAGTCGCATGCTTATAAAAAGACGCAACCCATTTGCAGCTTTACATTTCGCTCCAACTGCTAAACGTAAAAAGCGTTCAAAATCACAAAAATCCGTTAAAAGAGGTAAAAAAAAACAGCTGAAAGAGCATCTATTAAAGGCAAACGTAAGATACGTAAACGTGTGTTAGATATTTTTGATAAATAGACAGCATGCCTTCATACAACGAATGCATGAAATCTGAATTAGACCTTTTCTCTACACCACCTGTACAAAGTAGCATCTTAAAAACCGAAGAAGTATCTTATAAGCCTATAGCTTCTTTGGATATTTCGTCGGTATTGGAATTTGTATCGCTAGGTCATGGTGACATATATCGAGACTTATCAAGCATATACCTTCGATTGAAATTACAACTGGTTAAAATCAAGGATGGAAAAGAAGAACTTTACACAGGCGAAGATATCGAAATAACTAAACCGGATAAGCCCAAAGACACTGTTCGTGATGAAGGCCCTGGCCTTGTAAATAACATACTCCATTCACTTTTCCATCAATGTACAATTTACTTAAATGGAAAACCAGTTGCTCAAACTGATAACAATTACAACTATATAGCCTATATTGAGAATTTATTAAATTACGGAAAAGATGCCGCTTCAACTCATTTGGAATCGGTTGGCTGGTATCTCGACTAAAGAATATGGAGGTAGTTGAAAACGCTGAGCTAAATGAAGGTTATTTGGCAAGACAAAAGCTGTTTGATGAAAGTAATGTTGTTGAGCTGATGGGAAAGATTCACGGAGATATGTTTAATCGAGATAAGTTATTAATGAACGGTGTTGATTTACGGGTAGTTTTAGCACTCGAAAAACCCGAATTTCACCTTTGGTCAAAAGATGATGGCAATTCCCCACGAGTTAAGATAGTAGAAGTAACTATGTACATGAATCATGTAACTATCAATCCTAACATCTTGCTGGCTGATGAATCTGTTCTCCAACGCGCCAACGCTATATATCCGTATAAACGAATTGAAGTTAAGACTTATACTATACCCACAAATACATTTACATTATCATTGGACAATGTGGTTATAGGACAATTGCCAAATCTACTAGCCTTTGGCATGGTTGACAACGATGCATATACCGGAAAACGAACAAAAAATTCTTACAACTTCAAGCACAACAACATCACCAGGTTTAACTTATCGGTGAACGGCGTACAGGTGCCAAATCAACGTCTAGAATTTGATTATTTAAAAGAAAATCCTGCCAGCACTCGAGGGTATATTACATTGTTTAAAGGAACCGGTATACATTATTTCGATAAAGGACACCAAATTTCAAAAAAATTCTTTGACAACGGAAGTTTTCTACTTGCTTTTGATTTAACAACAGATCTCTCATATAATTCAACATGTGGAAATCTATTGAATCAGGGAACGGTTAGAATTGAAGGAAGATTTAAAGAAGCACTAAAAACAACGGTGACATGTATCGTATATGCAGAATATGATAGCAGCCTTGATATTGCTAAAGATAAAAATATGTACACCAGCTTCTAAAAACCTATATAAAGCAGGTTAAATGATCATTGTGCTTAAATACGTAATCTATAAGGACCTCCTGTTTGGTAAATGTGGTGTACTTCTCCAGAGGCCACTTAACCTTCTTAAAAAGAGTTTCTTTTGCTGGATTCGTTGCGCAAAATAAGTCTTTTGCGACAGAAATAATTTTCAAGTGTCCTACATCTAGTATGGAATGTACTGAACAATTAAGTAAATTAGGCATTCTTGAGCTCAAGCGTTTGGATGAAGATCTTATAAAAACCCTATCAAAATTTAACATCGCATTTGTTCGTGGCGCTACAACCAAAGAATTTATAAATAACTACGTTACATCTCACACCAAAGTCATTGACTTGGAAGCCGTCATTTCTGCTGAACAAGAATGAACACGATTGAGCTTGCAAAGGCATTAACAAATAACGGCACGACAAACAGGTTTTTTAGAGGTGTTTTTCCATGCAGTCATCTACCACAAAAAATAAAAAACCTGCATGTGTTATAGCTAACACTGATCCTGCACATAACGGCGGAACTCATTGGGTCGCCTTTTATTTCCCAAAACAAGGCCCAGCAGAGTACTTTGACTCTTTTGGAAAGTATCCCACCAACAGGTTTTCCGAAAATTTTTATTAGCTAATTCAAGCTCTTTTTGTAGCAATAAAAAACGACTGTAAAGCCAGTTTTCAGCAACCTGTGGACATTATTGTAGTATATTTCTATATTCTCGATGCAGAGGACGGAGCTTTAAGACTTTTTTAAAACAGTTTGATTCGAACGATCTAAGTTTAAATGATAACAAAATTGTTAATTTATACCGTAGCATATATCTAAAAAAAAAGCATCCACAATCTGGAGGGGATTTTTGTAGCCAGTCTTGCAAGCCTGAGATCAAAACTATAAAAACCTAAACCCTAGCTGTTTTTGTATTCAGCGTAACAGTGCGATTTGATTAAGATGGAACCATCACGTAAAAAACAAAGGACTCCCACAAAAGGTAAAAAGAGGTTGTCCAAAGGAGAAGCAGCCGTAAAAGAAAAAAGGAAGTTGTCTAAATATGCAGCAGAAGTAGCCGGTGAAAATCTCTTGTTAAACTACACGTACCATTTGGACGATTGCCATAACCGGAAAGTAATACTGGGGTTTGACCATTTATCGTTCGAAGCGAAAATAGTGTTTGATCGGCATGGCCCCTTTCCGATATCAACAACTTATTCCGGATGGTTGGCAGTTTACGAGAATCTCAACGATTTAAAAACAAAAATGGAAGGCACGCTTCCAGCAAATCAGACCGAATTAAAAAACGAATACATGATCCCCGTCAATAGTGGCAGCATTATACTATCGCAAGCGGACCTTTATAAAATATTTGAAATGATGAAATTCTTCAATATTGTCATGTTTCACAATAACAACGCTCCTGAAGCTCTTAAGGAATATTTTAAAAAGTATGCTGACAAATGTAAAGAAAAAACTGTATTAAAATTACCATGTGAAGATTTTTTTATTCTCAGTCGAACTTCTTATGTACACTTAAATTATTCCAGACTTTTTTATGAAATACCAATGTATTGTATTACAAATCTAATTTTTGATGCAAGTATTTTATTTAATTATTTTATTCACTACCATATATATATAAATATTAATACAATTTTTAGCAGCACAACGTGCAGCAGATAAATTTCCATGAATTTCACAATATACTTCAAATTGTATAAGGTTGTTTAGTTTTGGTATTTCAAGTTGTTTTATTTTAGCTTGAGGAATGTATTGCTGAATAAATTTTTCCTTTTCAAGTCCTTTTACATAAATTGTTGAATTTGATAATTTCGTCAGTATGTCAGGTAGATTGTTGTAATTAATAGTACCAGCGTTCCATCTTAACCCGTTTATTCGGTTGAAATTGTAATCATCCTGCCAACGAGCTTTTGCTGACAATTGATTATACGGGTATGGAGGTTTGAAATAATATAAGGTTGGATTAAGCGATCCATGTTGTAAGAACAACAACTCCTTAGCAAACAGCTGGCCTTTAACTCCGGTGACAAACTGTATATCTAAAACAACACTGTCCGAACTCATGACTTTTACTGCAGAAAGAAAACACCAAACAGATATTTAAATATACGTTTTAAGGCCTTATATATGTAGGTTTCTCGGAAATAATATAACAATTTTCAACACAATTTAACAAATACAATCACTATCATAGACTATGTACATTTTTTTCTTTCGTATAACAGTTGTGATATTTATGATTATTTTAATTTTTGCAATTACTAAAAATATTCTATTTGCCTAATTACAATAAATTATTCAAATCTTATAAATATTACATTCTGGTGCTCTTAAAACCGTTAGGATAAGAAAAACCATCCTGCTTAATTACTCTTTTATCAAATGTAAGTCTAATTCTTTTTGTTTCCGGTTCAGATACAATCACACCAGGTTATTTTCGTTTAATTTTACATTTATTTTCTATTTTTACAGGCTCGGTTTCTTCATAAACAATTTTCTTCATTTCATCAAAATTTATCATTTGAGAATTTTTAAAGTTTAACGAAACCCCTTTACATTTGGTGACGTACTGAAAACCAGTAGTTGTTTTAATTTTCAAACTATAACATTTAGCTCCAATGCTTACAAACTCAGATATGTACGCGTTTTTTCCATAACATTCCAGCTCATTTGTGAGTCTACCCACAAATTCAGATGTTTCAAACGTGTTTTCATTCGTTTTTTTAGTGAAAATTACGCTAACAGTGTCGCAGTATAAAACACGATTTTGGATTTTTTCTAGTACTCCATATAATTTCATACGAGCATAAGATGTCGTATATGCCCCTATAGGAATATTCACATGACCAACTACATCTAGATCTTGCTGAATATGTCGCCAGTTAACCCCTAATGTATCATTATTTATTACGTAAATGGATGATAACTCAATTCCCGGACTTTCAATAAAATCAGAAAGATCTTTAAAACTAGTTACAACAGTTGTTTGCATTTTGTCCCCTCTTTGGGCAAATTTTAACCACAAAGAATTAAGACATAGATTTGCTTCATGTCTCTGCCCGGAATTTTTTTCGATTTTTGTTTTATCTAAAAGAATATTTTCGTATTTTTCATTCTGCTGAATACACAGTTCTCTTTCATCTTCAGTATTACATGTACTAGGCCAACCACTAGCTTCTTGTTTTAGCTTTAAAAACGTATTAACATATTCGGAGAATAGACCTCCCTGTCCTGTTTCACGAGCATATTGAGTGTAGCTATATTGCCAAACTTCAAAAATATCTATTTTTTCATACCCTTGCTTAACTGCTAGGGCAACTTCAGGAATTACCCAAGTACCTAATAACATTCTTTCAGTTTCAGTGTGTGGGTATTGATGAAGAATATTAAGTTCGCTGCATGTTTTGCAAAGAGGAAAATATAATTTGTTGTTTATTTTAAGAGGAAGAACAGGAATAGTAATATTTTGTGGGGGCAAAATTCTACATTTAACAAACCCATGCATTTTTATCAAATCTTCCGCGGGAGTGTTGTATACTACAACCAATTTGGTTATATATCAATTCAAAAGGGTACTCACTGTCACTAGGCGTGCCTCTGGCCTTTATCTGCTTTTTCTTTGTAATCCGCAGGGTTTTATTTAGTGATACACAGTTGGTGTTACAATCTTTCTTTATTAAAAATTGTTCTTTTAAGACTAAAACACTTCTTATTACAACTTTCTTTTTCAAACACTAAAAAACTTCTTATTACAACTTTCTTTTTCAAGAATTAAAAAACTTCTGATGATAACTTCTCTTTTCAAGAGTTGTTCTTTTTTAGAACTCAAAAACTTCTTATTACAACTTTCTTTTACAAACATTAAAAAACTTCTTATTATAACTTCTTATTATAACTTTCTTTTTCAAAAGGACCGAGACCGCGCCGCTGCAAGTGCAAAAATCAACTCGCTAACTTGATCACATTTTACTGTCATCAAGCTTCGTTGTTCAGAGTAGAAAATGCTTGATTGCATTTTCTACCCTGAGAAAATTGTTAAAAATTATTTGGTTCTGGACTTGTTTCAACAAGTCCAGAATATTTTTCATCGGATGGTGGTCTAAAAATGTAATTTGACGCTTTTGTCAACAACAGCCACCGTCCTGTCGTTCTGAAATCGCGCCGCGCATGTATATACAATGTATTTCGGCGGCGCGCATTTCTCACGACGAAAGCTTTTTGTGCAATATGTATGTACGTATGTACCACATATTTTATTTTTCTTGACAAATCTTACTGGAGGTAAGATTTGTCTTTTGGTTTTTTCTTTTTTTTATATTTAAAATATTTCCATTGCAAATCTTGCTGAAGGCAAAACTTGCCATGGGAATAATATGGTTAAATTTTGTGGCATGTGAAGAAAATTGCTGATGCAATTTTTCTTCACTTTTTAAAAGATTAGCTAACCATGTTTTAAGCATGGTTAGCTTATTGAGAATTTTGTACTAAGTTTTATGTTTTAGGATATGTATATGTGTATATGTCTTTTCACATATACAACATGCCTTCCCCCCTTGAATATGAGAGCTATTCTTTGAAGAGAAATAGCTCTCGGGGATAACTTTGTATCAGGATTTGTGCCGATCTTGCATTTTCCAGGTGCCCTTTTCTTATCTGAGCCAACTCGCTTATCCGGTGTGTATTAGTTTGAGTTAGAATAGACACCATGATGCTGGTTGCGGAGATCGTAGACGCTGACCATGAGTTCCGGAGTCCCGCCAAGCTTTCCACCGTCGTATATGGGATATACGTTCTGCACGTTGTGCCTGGATGGCGGGGCCCCATCCGGCTCATCTTGAGGAGGACCCGTAGGCGCTCTATTACCATCTGGGGTGCCGAGGCCACCGCGGGTTATTATTACCAGGTTCGCCTGCAACTCTATCCCCATCAGGGCCAAACTTGGACTGTTTGTGGTAAGTTTCGTTTTGTTGTTGCTGTAACGAAACAGATTTCTTTGGCTTACCCAGTTTTTTGTGTTGTTTTTTTTTTTTGTAGGTGGAGCTGTTGTTATCAGCGGGGTGCATGGACTTTGCGCCTGCTGCTACCCTGTCTTCTCTCCACCGCTGACAGCCCTTCTCCGGGAGCTAATGGCTACTCCGCCTCCCGGCGCTGCTGACCTTATCGGTGCTGAGGTAGAGGCCAGGACCGAGAACTAACTCCAGAGGAGTCAATCCCAGCCTATATATTTTATATAATTTTTTTTGTATCTATCCTATTTCTCTTCTTTTTCAATTTTATTAATAAAAGTCTTTTTCTACTATTGCACATTTGGGGTTCATTTTTTTTTTTTTGTATACTCCCGTTTCCCTTTGCAGGTATGGATTGGTGGGGGCCCCTATATCTTTGTCTAATTTTAGGTTTACTATGGCTGGTCTATCTATCTTCATGTGTAATAGCAAGCTTTTGCGCTGTATTCATGGGACGTTGGGTGGTTCCCCGCCGGGAGCCAGTGGGTGGTGATCGGCTTGGTTCACAAAATTATTTTGGTTTACTATTATTTTTTTTGATTTTACCCTATTTACGACTACTTGTTTTTAGTCTATTTTATTGGCTGGGTTAGATTAATGCTATCTTTATATTTATTTATTATTATTATTACTCTTTTTATTTTTAGTAGCCTGGTAAACCATTTTTGTTGAGCTGTGGTTTTTACTATAGGTTTATGTAATTTTTACTATCTAAGTAATTAATTTGTCTTTTAATTGTAGCTTGTGGTTAATTTGTTTTCTTTTCAAATTATTCCAAGTTATTTACACTCTTATGCCTCATGTATTCTGTATTTCATTTAATTGTAGTTACTTATATTTTTAGCTAGTAGGTATATACTACATTCTACTTATTTATTGTTATTTATTACTACTTTAGTTACTTTATTTTTACTTCCAATGCTCCTTTTGTTTTCTTTTGACATTTCAACTGTTGTATATATATATGAATTTTTTTTTTTATAACTTCTTCTGCTTTAAGTAGAGTTTTTTTCATTCTTTATTTGTATTCATGTTTAATTTTAGTGCAGTTTTCCTTTTTTCTATTATTCTGCTAATATTCTATTCTAATGAACTTTATCTTTAATTTCGTTATTTTATTCATTTTTGGGTACTTTATCCTTAATGATTTGTTTACTTTTATTTTATTTAAAATTACTTCTATTCTATTTTTATTTACATGCAGTTATTTATTTTAACTTATTTTGTTAAGTAATTATAATACCATTTTTTTTCTACAAATCGTTGTTGTTAGTTATTCATATGTTTTGTACATGTGACCAGGTTTTCTTTTGTCTATAAATTTACTTTGATCGAGTGACCAATGTTGACAGTGTCAGTTTTGCATTTCTAAACGATTTGGACTGATTTTGTTTTGGAGAGGCTTCTGGACTTCTGGTTCGCCTACAGAAGAAAGTTAAATATAAATTACAGAAATACATATATTATTAAAATTCATTTAAAAGGAGTTTCGATACCTGCTTCTATACAGATAGAATTGCTATTAAAAAAATAACTTCTTGTATGAAGTTAAAAGCTCTTTTGTAGTGTGACTGAGTGAATGTATAGGCTGTATCAGTCAACGATTCATTTGGAATTTATAGACTACATTATTGGGATATATGAGACTTGGTATTGATACTGTCACAGATACTCTGAAGGAGTAATATGGGTCTATTTGCTATTGGTACTGCCACAGCTTTTCTGAAATAGTTGGAACAGGTACAGATTGTAACAGGGGTGTACCTGTTCCAAAGTAACAGGTTGTTCCAATTTTACCCATCTATACTTCTGGTTCGCCTTAAGCTGGGTTGGGGAGCAGGAGTTCGCTCTTCTAAAGGAATTCCCTCTGATGAAATTTCGGGGTTACCTTGTGGTTGATTTCTCTGTTGTCTCATCTTGATGACAACAGGGTTAAGATATTTTACTGCCACAGCGATCATTATGGCCAGAACTAGTAGGCTCGTAAATGATAGAGAAGTTGTGGACTGGATATGGGAGTTTTTACTTGATATCTTTTCTTGGTATTTAATAATTTTGTTTTGGATTTCTTCCAGCGAATGGGTGTCGGTATAAATTGATTTATGGATATCGTCTCCCATTAAGATTTCGATTTTCCCCAGACTGTGGTTTTGAGTTCCTTGTAAAATTTCAGTCAGGTTTACTTTGAGTAGAGAGTGGTTGAGCTCAGGAAACTGATTCGGCTGGATAATTTTTAGTGGAAATTTACTCTGACCTTCGTATTTAAGCACTTTGTCACCTATTTGAACTTGACATGGTTGCGTTATCTCTAATATCCCTTGTCCTTCCAGTTTCGAGATTACAAAGTGATCTGGACATGTGATGTGTAGCACCGTGGAGGTGATAAAAGAAAATAGCCACGTATTGGGCTTGCTTAATTTGATCAGCATGTCTTTTTGTGGGATTTGTACTCTGGTCTTGCATTTAGGCACTTCATTTAAAGGGTTATATAGTAATTTAATGGCACATTCGTTGGATGTTGTCGCTTTGATTATAGGCGTGGTCAGCCGGCCTACATAAGTGTTTTCTTCCAAATTACTTGTTATTTTTTTTAAACTTTTCCTGTCATCGCCTCTTAATAAGAGAAATTCCTTAGTTTTTGCGCTATTGGCTATGTATGAATAACCAGGGTCTGGAATTAATGAATAATTTGCTGACTTGGCTACAGGATAGCATTGAATCTGTTGTAGCCTCATTTTTGGCAGGTTAAAAATTGGGAGAGTAATTCTCACCACCAATTTGTTCTGCATAAGGAGCGACTGAGCTCCTGCTGTCTGGTATACGACAGATAGACAATTTTGGTCATTTGGGCAATCCGAGGCCGTCTTACGGTATATCTCCAACAGATTTTTGGGGACATTAGGAGTGGATGAATATGGTTGGTATTACTAGCCATTATTATATCCAGGAGGGCTTGTTGTCGATATTCAACTTCGATGATTTGGAGCAACAAGCTTGATATAATCTCTTGTCTCAGTTGCCTCCTAGTTAAATCATCGGCCACATGGTGGAGATCGTTTATCTGGTGTGCTATTTTTTGTTGTCTGTCTATTAACATTGCCAGCGGGTTTTGAATCTTTTCCAAGGTAGTTTTTACAACACTAATTTGTTGTTTCTCTAGCTCGGCTAGGGCTTGTGTATTCGGTTCGAGTTCTTCTAACCTGCTGTAAATTTCTTTTTCGTTGTTGCTGTCCATAGTTCCAAACAAATAGTGCATGGCATTGCCTATTCCATCAAATAGCGATCTGGCCTTGCGTTTTCCTGGTACTAGTTCCCTTATAGTTTCCGTGCGTTTTCGTACGCTGTCTATAATAGCGTGTATGTGTAGTTGCTGCACGTTACAGAGGTCTTCTGGGTTTGTTATATTTATGCAGAGTTTATGCACTAAGTGTTCTGCATATTCTGCTAGCTTTATCTGTGCATCTAGTTCATCCAAGTCTATCTCGGTGAGGACATTCCAGGTGTCATGAAATACCATCAGATTTCCGAGGTCCTCGAAAAATATATCCGAGCCATTTAGCTGGGTCATTACATAAGGTTTGTCGGCAATTGCTCCAGTTGTGTACTGGAGGAAGAGGGCAACTATGATGAATTTTAGCACCATTTGTGTGGACAATTCGGAAGAAGAAAACAATTCTTTAAGTTTATTTGTACTTGCATTGTGCCGATTTAAACTGGGCAGTGGAGTGACTCCACCGCAAATGTTTATGGGGAGGTATTGAAATGAGGTTTAATGGACACTGTAGTAGGAATTTCAAGTTAACCTGGTTCATTTTTGTTCGATATATTTTTATTTGAAATATGGTTTCAAACGGTTATTATGTACCGTTACTGTTCGCTTACCAATTTTGATTGTGGTATTCACCTCACTTGGTATTGCGATTACCTGATAAGGTCCTACCCAGATTTAGGAAAGCTTATGTTTTCTGCTTTCATTCTTGATGAGGACCTTGTCTCCTTCATGGAAAGTTAGGGGCCGTACTGTCTTATCGTAGTACCCCTTAGAGCGCTGTTTTCTTGCCAATAAGTTCTTTCTTGCCGTGGCATATGATTTTTGGAGCTTATGCTTCAGTATATGATAATAGCTCTCATGATTGTAAACGGGTTCGGGATCCCGTTATAAATTTGATGGGACATCCGCTGTGAAGCCGTATAGGCAGTCCATTGGGGTAAGTTTAGTACCCTCGTGTACACTATTGTTATACGCGAATGCAGCGGTTCGTAGGTATTGGACCCATGTTTTGGGGTTTTCATCTACGATTGTTCGCATGTATTCAATCAGCGGTCTGTGGGACGCTCTAGTGCTCCGTTAGACTGTGGGTGGTATGCCGAAGTCTGTAACTTCTTTACCTTTAGAAGCTTACATAGATTACATACTCTTTTGAATAATTCACTCAGGAAATTTGTTCCCTGATCGGTGAGTATTCTTTTGGGTATGCGATAGCGCGTAACGATTTCATGAAAGAAAACGTGCGCCATTGTGACGGCTTCTGCATTAGGTATTGCATACCAGTCGACAAATTTTGTTAAATTATCTTGGAAGGTCAAGATATATTTGTTATCTGACGTGGTCTCTTCTAATGGACCTACAATATCGAGGTAAACTTTGTCGAACGGTTGTTCTGCGATGTCTGTGATAACCATTGGCATTTTATATTGTGGAGAAGCTCTCATCGTCTGGCATTTTGGGCATTTTTTTATGTATTTCTTGATGTCGCTAAGCATGTGTCTCCACCAATACTTGCGTCTTAAGCGTTTGTAAGTTTTTATTACACCTTGATGGCCACCAAATGGAGAATCGTGATAATCTTTTAAGATTGTTCGGATTTCCGTAGGGCTCGTGATAACTTCGAGTGTCTTACCAGTACTTACTTTTTGATCAAGCGATGCGGGGTTTAGTGTTTCCGCTCCGTGAGTTGAATTTCGTATTTGCTTCTGAGCTCGAGTCACGACGAAACAATGAGCGGATTTCTTCTTTCTCTTATTATTTGTGGAATTGTTTTCCTCCACATCTGAGTCCATCGTGTGGTGGACTAGGGCTTCTACCGTTAAGGTATTGCCTAAACTGTCTTCTTTTAATGCTTGAGGGATGCGACTTAGTGCATCGGCGTTAGTGTTGTACTTCCCTGGTTTATATTCGATGTTGTAATCGAATTCAGATAATTTGTGGTGAAATCTCACCAAACGGAAAGTAGGGTCTTTCACATTGAAGACACCTTTGAGAGGTTTATGGTCAGTATAGACCGTGAATTTCCGGCCTTGAAGATAGCACCTGAAATTCTTGGTAGCCCAGACAATAGCCAATAACTCTTTCTCTATAGTAGAGTAATTTCTTTCGGCTTTGTTTAATGTGCGGCTTGCGTAGGCAATGGGCTGGTCCTTTCCGACTTCTCCTTGAGAAAGAACAGCTCCTAGAGCCTCGTTACTTGCGTCTGTAGTGAGATTAAAAGATTTCGAAAAATCTGGGTAAATTAAAAGTGGGGGAGAAATTAAAGCGTTTTTTATGCTTTGAAATGCTTCTTGGCATTTCTCTGTCCAAGTGAATTTTACAACCTTTCGGAGTAAATTTGTGATTGGACGTACAATTTTGGAGAAGTCTGGAATGAATTTCCTGTAGTAATTGGCAAGTCCTAAAAATGACTGAACTTGCCTTACTGTTCTTGGAACAGGAAATGTTTGGACGCAGGCCGTCTTACTTGGGTCTGGTAGGGCTCCTTCGCTAGAAGATTTATGTCCTAGGTAAACAACTTCTCTTCGTAGAAACTGGCACTTTTCTGGCTGCAGTTTGAAGTTGTTCTCTCTCAACTTGTCGAAGACTTTTCTCAACTTCGTTGTGGTCGTTTAAATTTTTACCATAAATGACGATGTCATCTAGGTAGACAAAGCATTCGAGGCCTTGTAGGCCTGTTAGTACGAAATTCATTAGGCGTTGAAATGTGGCGGGGCTCCTTTGAGCCCGAATGGCATACGCTTGAACTCGTAGTGCCCATAGCTTGTGCTGAAAGCAGTTTTATGTCGATCTTTTTGTCGACAAGAACTTGGTGATAGTCGTTGGCCAAATCGAGTGTGGTGAAATACCTTGCGTGACCAAGTTGGTCGAGAATATCCTCGATTCGGGGTAGTGGGAATGCATCTCCAATTGTCTTTTCGTTTAATTTACGAAAATCGACAACGACGCGCCACCTTTTTTCACCGTCAGGTCCCGCTTTCTTGGGGACAACTAGTAGAGGTTAATTCCAAGGGGTTTTACTAGACTGGACTATCCCGCTGTCTAGCATTTCTTTTAGCTGCTCGTTAATGACATTCCGCTGTGTTTCAGGTAAGCGGTACATTTTTTGATTGATTGGTGCTTGATCTTGCACCAATGGAATATTATGCGTTATCGCATTTGTATAGGTGAGTTTGTCACCTTTGAGGAAGAAGATATCGTTATACTCTTCGCAGAGTTCTGATATCGAAATTTTTTCTTCCGCGGTTAAATTAGGGTCTAGGCTGAGTTCTTGCTCTAGCCTAGAAATACGCGGGTATTGTTTTGGGTCGTCCGGAGTCGAATTATCCGGGTATAGATATCGTACATGTTGTAAAATTGCCGTTGGTTTGACTTACTCTTCCTTTTAGGTTTTTGACCTGTAAATAGATGAGGCTTCTGTGATTCCTTTCGAGGCTTTATTTCGTTGTTCTTAGTAATTGGCAGGGTATTTGCTTCCTGCTTTGTTGACGGCTGAGTTCGGTACACCTGAGTGGTCTTTGCCTTAGGTTATGTGGGATATTCATGCGCGTCAATGCTACTGCTTTTTGACCATGTAGAATGTTTTGTGTTGTGTGACGGTGGAGTAATATGCACCTTTAATATAGGCTTTAGCGACTCGCTACCGTCCTTATATGGCCGTTGTGTGTTTAAGAGAGATTTATGCCTCGGGATTTTAGACGAAAGAGTTATATGCACCTTTTTGGCAGGCTTTAGACACTCAGTTCCGTCTCTTGTGTTGTTTGATATTGCCTCTTTGTTTGGTATGGGAATGTGCGTTTGGTTGTGGTCTTTTGTGTGTGTTAATGGGACTATGGTGCAGTCGTTTATGGGAAATAGCTGTAACTTTAAGCTATGTATGAGTACTTGATGACTGTTAGCGTTGACAATACTAACCAGCACTAATTCTTCTCCAGATGACAGCAAACTGTTTGCCAAGAAGACTCCATCGCTTATCTCTTGGGATAAACAGAGCATTTATTCTTGAGTTTGTAACGGGACTGGGGCAACAATTTGAGAGCGGGCAGGTATACAGATTGGTTCCTTAAATGTTACCAATTGCTGCCTGATTTCATCGGTCTCTTGTTCGCCCAGACAGCCTTTTTCACATTCCTTGGGCTCTTTTGGAGCTTGGCAGCCAGCTTTTCTCGTTTGAGAAGCCTTGAAGACACTGCAGGTGGATAGTTCAGCCTGTTTAGACTCTACCTCTTCTGCAAGTGTTCTTACTTGGACTGCTTTTTCAGAATGTAGCTTGTCCGTTTCAAACTCTAATGGCAAAGCAAATTCGTCCGGATTATTTTCCGTGCGAGGAAACCTTAGTGCCTTATTAGGACCGTCAACGTTACAGTTTTTTGCTAGGAAATCATTTCCTAGAAGCCCATCATCGGAAAGGCCAGGCAAGTTCTTTACGACTTGAAACTTGCAGGGAATTTTGCTTTTGAAAACGAAGTTTCCCTGGCAATTTCCCAGCGTCTTTCCGGTACCAAATGGGGTCTGAAGTGTACATGCCTCATTGTGGTTAATTTCTTTGAGATCTTTTAATGACCTTTTATTTATTGTACTAACCTCAGCGCCTGTGTCTACTTCTAGTTTAGTTTGGCCGTTCAGGCCTATGTCTAAGGGAAGTTTTACTGTAGCGACACTGGAATCGGGCTGCTGAGGGGACCCTATTTTATTAGATGGGAGATTTATAGTCGAGCCGGGGAATTTTGGGTCGACTGTACGTCGTTGCCCTGACTCCGGGCCTCCCATTTACGTTTTTGTTACAGATATTTACTGCATATCCAGAACGACCACAAAATTCACACTTTTTTCGCACATTATAGACCCTTGAGTTGTTGCTGGGGTTTTGCGGCTCTCTAGGACGTTGGTTTGGTGGTCCACTATTGTTGTGTGGTCTCTGAAAACTATTATTGTTTTTTCTGCACTCACGCACGTCATGGTTATACCTTTTGCAGTTCACACAGTACGGCGTATTTTTACGTTTCAGACAATCGGCGTATGTATGGCCTCTTAAATTACAAAAACTACAATTTATTTTATTTAAATAGGTATTTTTATTATTTACATTATAAATTTTATTTGGCGATCTTGGTTCCTGTTTAATATTCGGCGATGGTGTGTGCGCCTGTTTGAACTGTGCCGGCGGTATGTGACTATTTGTATTTTCGTGCGCGGTATTTTGCCAGGATCCCTGTGTAAGGGGTATAAAGCCTGGGTTGTATCCATTCTGACTTGCAGATGCACCAGGTTGTGTATTTTGTGCATAATGTGGTATGGCTGTACTAGCAGGATTTGGAAATATATTCTGCATCATATTTGTTTGGAATTGTCCTGGAGGTTGCAGGAATAGAGCACTTTGCTGGAGACGCTCCATATCAAGTGCTCTTTGTACGAGGTCATCCACCGTGCCGTCTGTCATGGTCAGAAGGTATTGGCACATATACGGGTTATTGACTCCTGTTTTTAGTGCGTTTTTCGCGAAATCTTCCAGCTGCGTTTTAACAGCTGGTGCTGCTGTGGCTCCGTATTTGGATTCTGCTGCTTCATTGCAGAGTGCCAGCATTTGTTTTACTCGTGCCGTGAAAGCTGTGAGATTTTCCAAAGGGTACTGCCTGGTAGTGATTAATTTATTTACCAGTTCCTGGTAAGTTTCTCTAGGTAGGTACGTGCGACTTAACCGGTCTTCTACTTCTTTGAAAGTAGTAGGCATATTTGAGGCAAAAAGCTGATAAGCTTCGCCTCGAAGTCTGGTGGGGAAGAATTGCAAAAATGCTGATAGCTCCTCCACCGAAATGCACTGGATTACCTGCCTGCAGCATCCTAGGAAAGTTTGGAGCTCAAGGCTCAATTTTGGGTGCTGCTCTCCCGAGAATAGGGGAACGAGCTGGGCAGTTAGCTTGGCGATTTTCGCGTAATCTGCCATGTTTATATTGGGGATTCTGAAGCTAAAGTTTGACACTTTTGGGGAGCTAGTTTCTTCTATGCTGGTTTCCAAAAGGGAATCGCCCAGCCAATTCAATAGGATTTCACTTACGGTGGAATCACTGACAATGTCCTCAATGGCACCTTCTCTTAATTCTACACTATTATTTGTAATTTCTGTTGCGAGAGAGTGCGAGAGTTCCCCAAACTGTTTTAAGCTTTCTTCAGATTTTTCCGTACTTTCTTTGAATTGCGCGATTTGCTCAAGCCGCTAATTTTCTAAATTTAAATTAGACGGTCTTACTTGTTGGGGACCTGTAAGGATTGTCCCACTCCTGAGTGTTAGCCCTTTTTCTGTTGAGAGTGTTGGGGGTGTTTGCACTTCACCCTCTGGTGCGGATGTTGTTCCCTCGTTGCCTCCCTCGTTCCGGGACGGAACTTCCTGTGCGTCGCCCGGTGAGGAGGATTCTTGTGGAGTTGGTAGAGCTGGTATGTTTTCCTGCGGCGCCTCCTGGTGGGAGCTTTCCTCGCTCATGGACCACCGTATGTAAAATTTGCAGCTAGGGGGCTTCGGCTGTCTTAGTTCCCTTGGTTCAAATTGAGAGGGGGCTTATTGCCTTCTTCGGGGTCCCTCTCAATTCAGGATCGCTGGTTTTTATGATTGGAGTTCTTTTGCTGCCGGGGGGCCCGTCGCCTTCTTAAATTCCCCTGGATAAAAGCTGAAAGGGGGCGCGTTGCCTACTTCGAAGTCCCTTTCAGCTCCGGATCGCAGATTGTCGGTTGAGGATTCTTCCTTCAAGTTTCGCGTTGGAATTTTCGGCTATGGACGTCTTATGTTCCTGGGCTGGGATGAAGCCCGCTATTGTCCGACGTTGGCACTTTGTGCTTTGATGAGGGGGTGGCTCCGTGTTTTTCAAACAGAGGCAGTTAAAGCTGTCCGACCCCGAGCGTTGGGAGCCGACAAGATCGAAATACTCCTGAAGCCAGACTCAACTTCAGGCGGAGAGTAGGGTGTCTTGCCCAGTATTCGATCTCGTCCTAAACTCCTTTTTGATTCGTAGGATAGAGGGTTTTTCGAGCGCTTATACTGTGTTGGTGTTGCAAAGTAGGCTTCCTCTATCCTACCAGCTGCGCCAATTTTGTTGTATACTACCACCAATTTGGTTATATATCAATTCAAGAGGGTACTCACTGTCACTAGGCGTACCTCTGGCCTTTATCTGTTTTTTTTTTGTAATCCGCAGGGTTTTTATTTAGTGACACACAGTTGGTGTTACAACCTTTCATTATTAAAAATTGTTCTTTTAAGACTAAAACACTTATTATTACAACTTTCTTTTTCAAACACTAAAAAACTTCTTATTACAACTTTCTTTTTTTTATCAACTTACTTTGTTTTGTTTGATGAAGTAAAATCTTTCCCTTTTCCTTTTTACCTTTAGGGTAATGCCGCCAGGGAGAGGAAAGCGAAAGAAGGTCTTTGCTTTGCGAATTCTTTCCCATGGGATGATGCTCGTTTTCAGCATTTGTATGATATCAGGGCTGGCTGTCATTATATCCATGATGTCTGCTGGTATTCCAGGTTTTGATTTTGATGGTTCCAAAATTTGATGGTTCCGAAATTCTAATTGAGGAGTAATTGGTCGATCTATAAACTGTGCTGGTGAATGATTTGAGAAGTGTCTATGAGGACTAATTGGCATATCAACGGATACTGTTTCTGATGCTGTGATTGTAGATTTTGCACTGCCAACCTGAATCTTTGTCTCGTCATCAATCTGGGTAGTGCTTGTGGAGTTGGTTGATTTACTTACTGCAATTGGCGTTATCTGGTGTAAATCTCCCGGAAAACTTGGCATGATTTTGTTTGATATTGCCTTTTTTTGTTTGGAATGTTCAGAATTTCTGCCTTTGTTTTTCAGGTTTGTTGACTTCTTAAGTGGAATACCTGTAGGCTCTCGCTGTACATGTTCTTTTGTTTTGGTAGGTTTTTGTGTAGGAATCTGTGTCGTCGTTGGAATATGTATTCTTGGGCTGCGTTCCTTTGACCTTGGCTTAACTTTTGTGACGCGAGTTGGATCTACTGATGTAGTGTGGTGTGTGGTATGCAATTCTGGCATGTTTCGTTGCTTTGCGCTAGTTGTTGCAGGCAACCGTGGCTGTGTTGGAATTCGTATTCCTGGACAACGTGTCTTTGGTCTAGGCTTGAGATCGAAGTTGTCATTTGCTTTAGGCTCTTTCGGAAGCTTCTTTATTTTAGATGAAGCTGGCCTTGCTTCAAATGGCCTGAAGAGCTTGGTCACGGCCAAAACCTCGTGAGGTGGTGGCCGTACAATGGCTGACTTCATTTTGGGAGCCTTCTTTGGTGTTGGTGGTAGAGGACTCACAGGCCTAATTGGCTTAAAGGAATCCAAAAGTTCTGGTGGTGTGGGAGGTAGACCAGCATCCACAGAGTCTAAAGACTGGGAATTAAAAAACCAAAAAAAAAAAATAATAAAATAATAAAAACGAAAAAACTGAAACTAAACCGCACTTGATGTTTACTTGTCACTTTTCAAATTTGAAGTGATTTTTGGCGGATTGTGGACTTATTTATATTTAAAAAACACGGTAGTTTTTGAATTTTTGTACTGCCACAGAGTGTTAGAAATTGGTGGGGACTTTGAATTACTGGTGAGAGATATCTGTTGAAGGGAGAGGGCAGACCTTTGCGATAGGACGGGTGAGAGTTGTTTTCGGTGTTTTAATGGTAACTGCTCGCACTAAATCCTTATGACCAGTATGAATTTCAATAATTCGTCCTAGTGGCCATTTTCCTGTGGGGATTTGGTCTTCTTTTATTAAAACGAGAGTTCCAATTTTTGTATTTTCCCTTTCAGTCTGCCATTTATGTCGTTGATGTAAAGTATGGAGATAATCTCTCGACCACTGTTTCCAAAAGGTGTAGGAGAGGGATTGAATGTGTTGCCATCTCTTGAGAGGATGTTGGAGAGGATTGAGTGGGGGAGGTTCACATGTAGTGAGGAGATGACGACCTGTTAGGAAGTGTCCGGGAGTGAGGATATTATAGTCAGTTGCGTCATTGGACAGAGGGGAAAGAGGTCGGGCATTTAAACATGCCTCAATTTGAACTAAGACTGTGTAGAGTTCTTCGTATATGAGTTTTGTGTCTTTAATGGTTTTGTAGAGATGGCGCTTGGTGGATTTTACACCAGCTTCCCACAGGCCTCCAAAGTGAGGTGCTGCAGGAGGGTTACAGTGCCAAATTATACCTTGCCTAACAATTTCGTTAGCTAGATCGACTTCGATTGTTTTGATTGATTTTTCTAGATTTGACTGTAAAAGTCGATTGGCTCCAACGAAATTAGTACCTCGGTCAGAATAAACGTGTGAGCAGAGGCCTCTTCGTGCAACAAATCGTTTGAGGGCGGCTAGGAAGGCTGGTGTGGACAAATCAGAAACGAGTTCTATATGTATAGCCTTAGTGGCTAAACAGACGAATAAGCAGATGTATGCTTTTGTTATCTTCGTTCCTCTTAGTGTTGATGTTTTCATATCAAGCGGGCCTGCATAGTCTACCCCAGTGTGTTGGATGGGTAAAGATATGTTGACTCTAGCTGAGGGTAGAGAACTCATCAACTGAGTATTAGGCCTTGCATTGAACCGAAAGCAATCAACACATTTGTGGATGCGATGTCTAATAGTATTGCGGGCGTTTAGTAACCAATAGTGATTCCTTATAGTGGTTAATATTATTTGGGTGCCTCCATGTAACGTGTAATGGTGGATGTGATCTATAAGGATATTGGTTATATGATGGTTATTAGGGAGTATTATAGGATGTTGTTGGTCGTAATTTAACTGAGATTTTGTAAGACGACCTCCAACTCGGAGAATGTTGGCAGATTCGAGCTGGGGATTGAGGGATAGAGGTCGACTCTTTTTAGGAAGGGGAAGATTTTTTAGTAAGTGGGAGATTTCGTTGGGGAATGTAATATTTTGGAGCAATTTAATTAGACATCGTTCCGCAATTTTTAATTCGTGTACTGATAGGAATTGAGTAGTCGGATGTAGTTTGCGTACACTATTTATGAATCGGAGACAGTAGGCGGTTATTCTTATCGTTTTTTGATATGATGAATATTTGTGCAGCAAAGGAATTTGTTCGTCAATTGTAGTAATGAGAACCTTTGATTTTCTTTTATACTCTAATTGAGTGTGCGCTTCTGGCGTTTGTTGAGGCCAGAATTGCTCATCTTGATATAACCAGTCTGGACCATTCCACCATATTGATGTTGTAGCTAAGGTATTTGGTGGAATTCCTCTAGATGCTATATCAGCTGGATTGCATTTTGAAGGAACGTGTTTCCATATGGCTAGTGGACTGTTTTCATGTATTTCGGAGACACGGTTAGCCACGAACGTTTTCCAGGTGGAGGGGTGTTTTTGTAATCAACCTAGAACTATATTAGAGTCTGGCCATGCTGTAATTTTAATTTTTTCAAGCTCTAAATCAGTGACAACTTGTTTAATAAGTCGGGAGAGCAGGACAGCACCACATAGCTCTAGTCGAGGTAGTAAGACTGGTTTGATGGGAGCTACTTTGGTTTTTGCTGTCATGATTTGTACTCTGGAGTTCTCATTAAGTTGTATTTTGAGATATAAAACTGCTGAGTAAGCATGATTGGAGGCATCGCAAAAACCATGTAGTTCCATCTCGCGTATGTTAGGCTGGTAGCCTAGCCAGCGTGGAATCTGAATATCCTGAATGGTAGGTAGTTGATCTTTTAAATGATTCCATTCTTTTAAAACTTCTGTGGATACAGAGTCATCCCAGTCCCATTTAGAGAGCCAGAGTTTCTGAATTAAAATTTTGGCTGAAATAATGCATGGCGCTAACCAGCCTAGTGGGTCGAACAGAGACGACACTTCAGACAGTATTATTCGTTTGGTGTATGTGGTTTTTGGTTCGGGAGTGTTGACTTTGAAAGAGAAGAAATCTGTTATTGGGTGCCAGCGAATGCCGAGAGTTTTTATCGATTCGTGTTCTGAAAATTCCAAATCCGTTTTTAACTCTCGATGTTCTAATGGAATATTTTTTAGTAAGTCATGATGGTTGGCTGACCATTTCCTTAGGTTGAATGTTGCTGAGGCTAAAGCTTCAATAAGTTCTTGTTGTAGTTGTTGTGCTTCGCTTAAGCTGTGTGCTCCCGAAACCAAGTCATCCACATAAAAATCTCTCATGATGCTTTTTGCTGCGAGTGGATAACTGCTAGCTTCATCCTTTGCTAACTGCTGCAAAGTTTTAATGGCGAGATATGGTGCTGGTGCTGTGCCAAAGGTGACTGTAGTTAGGACGTAGTCTTTTATTTCTTCCTTTGGTGTATTTCTCCAGATTATTCTCTGGTACTGTTGGTGTTTAGGTGTCATCTGAATCATCCTGTACATCTTCTCAATATCTGCAGTAAATGCAAATCTGTACAGTCGCCATCTCAATAAGGTGGTCCAAAGTGTTGGTTGGATTGTAGGTCCAATCAGTAATAGTTCATTCAATGATCTACCATTTGAGGTGCGTGCTGATGCATTGAATACAATTCGAAGCTTAGTGGTAGTGCTCTCTTTAAACACTGCATGATGCGGTAAGTAATAGAATGAAGTGTTATCACATGATTTGTTTTCTAATAATAGTTGTGTCGGTGGAATACGCTTCATGTGTCCAAGATGAGTTTACTCATCGATACAAGCTCTGTATAGTTTATACAATTCTGGATTGTTAGATAGTCTTTTCTCTAGCTGCAAGAATTGTTTGACAGCCATATTTCTAGATTGCCCGAGCTGTGGTGTATTACAGTTTTTGAAAGGTAGATTTACTACATATTTTCCAGAGGGTAATCGTTTTGTTGTTTCATTATAGAGATCCTCGCATAATTGATCTTCTGGTGAAAATTTGGGTCTAGTGGAGCATTCCTCTAGTTCCCAAAATTTTGTTAACTGATTATCTAAATCAGTATTTATAATGGTGTGGGTGGATAGCATTGTCGTTGTCATGCTTTTTGTTTCTGGTACTGCTCCTATTAAGATCCAGCCAAGTTTTGTATTTTGGGCAGTAGGTGTATTGCAAGGTCCTCTTTTCATGCCATTTGTGAGAATGGCGGCGTAAATATCTGCTCCAAGAAGAATGTCTATTTCTCCTGGAATAGCGAATTTAGGATCTGCTAGCGGGAGATTGTCGACGTGTTTCCATTTTGAAACTTCGGTAGTTTGGGCTGCAGTAGTTCGGTGATCTTTTTAATTACAAGCATGTTGCTTGTTATATTAAAATTTGAATGTAGCGAATTAATTGTGACTGTGGCCTGTTTTAAGGCTGTATTAGTGGGTGTCGTGCCAAGTCCAATTAATTCGTGGGTGGTAGGAGATCCTTTAAGTTGCAATCGTTTAAAGGTTTTCTCGTTCATGATGGACACTTGAGACCCAGAGTCTATTAGTGCTCGGAATGCCATTGTGATTCCGGATGATGCAGTAATGTTTATCAGAGCCGTAGAGAGAAGAGATCTTTTCATATTTGACGTTAGAAATTTCTGAACTTGTTGTTCATCATTTCTACAGGAGGGTGTGGTTTGTTTGGCTTCCATGTTGGAATTTTGGGTGGACTGATTTAGTGGTTTTGAATAATTTTGCTCGTAGTGGAGCAGAGTGTTATGATTTTTGTTACAATGATAACACTTTTTGTTGCTAGTGCAGCTAGTTTGGTTGGTGATAAGCAATTTTTGCATAAGTGCTTATTTGTGACAACTTCGTGCCTTTGTCGGGTGGTCAAATTTCTAAATGTTGGGCAATGAAAAATTATATGGCTACCTTTGCAATAGCTGCAAGAGGTCTTTTTTGTAGGTGGGTGTGTTGGCGCTGCATTTTTAGTTTTGTTCAAGAGTCCATATGTGGGTTTGGGTGAGAATGGTTTTCTCTGTGTCATATTTGATGACGTACCCTTGTTTCCTATCATTTCTAGAGTTCGGAACCGAGACTCTAAGAATTTTGTTAATGTTTTTAATTTGGGTAATTCTGTGCTATCGTGGAGGCTCTGCTCCCATAACTGGTGTGTCCCTGAGTGTAACTTTTGTACAGTCAAATATATAATTATTGGATCCCAGTTATTTGTTTCTACTCCTAAGTTTTGTAATGCTAATAGTGCCTCAGTAATATTATCTAATAGTTTTTTGATACTTTCGGCGGTATCATGATTTGTGGTTGGGAGAGACAATAATTTTTTTAGTTGTACGTTGACTAGGACTCGCTTATTTGAGTAGCGTTCCTTTAAGAGCTGCCAAGCTGGTTTATAGTTTGCGTCGCATACTTCATAATGTCTGAGCAGCTTTTCAGCTTCTCCAATTAGATTAGTTTTCAGAAAGTATAGCTTGTCAACGTCTCTTAAATTATTGTTATTGTGAATAACTGAATTGAATAAATCGTGGAATGAAATCCACGTAGAATACTCTCCATTAAATGTGGGTAGCTTGATTCTAGGAAGCCTTTCATTGTTGCATGACATTGTGCTAGCAGAAGCTGTTTGAGGAGGAATACTGACAGATGGCGTTGGTGTTAATTTGTCGATATCTTCTTCCATGCTTGCTGCCTTTTCAATGTAGTATTCCTGAACCTCGCTAAATGTTTCTTTGGTGAAATATTCTAGTTGGAGGACTTGATTTGTTGCTTTCCTTTGTATAGACCTATGTCGAGTTTGGAATTCTTTCCAATACTCGGTGAACGTTTGAAGACGTTTTTCTGTCGATTTGAGAGTTTTCTTTTTCCATCTCTTTGATGCCTTCTAAATAAGTCTTCCATTAAATCTTTTACTTCTTTTTGGGACTGTACCAACTCTGACACAGAGTCAATGGTTTCGTCACCAACGTCAGATGAAATGGATTCGCCATCTTTCGACATTTTTAATGGAGAAGAATTCAATTTTTATATTTGACTGACTGAGTTATCCGGCTCGAAGGACCAATGTGAGATCTAGTCTCGAGCGTAAGGGAGGGTGCCGGTTTTAAAATGGATAACTCAGCTTTGATTCAGTTCAAATATTTAATTTTTATTCAAAATAATTCATATACTAAATCTAATATCACAAATTCAATAACTTCAATTCAAATAATCACTTACAATCTAATAAAACTACTAATACTATTAAAAAATTCAACTAAAATTCAATTAAAATCCAACAGTGACGACAATTTAAAATCCAAAATAATTTCAATATTTAAAAAAAAACGATATCCAGCAACAATGCTCCAAATTGATTTTTTCCCGAAACGTTCTCCTTATTTCTGAAATGAACGAGAAGAGAATAACTTTTAATTTATACTAGAAGAAGGTTGGTGCTGACAGTAGACTCACAAATATCCACTATGCCGGAAATGTGTGGTTTGTTTTGGCTGGATAAAACGCTTACCTTTTCTAATGTAGAAAGAGCTTCTTTTACAGAAAGGTTTTGGAAGCAGTCCTTATTAGAAATTGCATATTTAAAAATAATTTTATGTACTTTTAAAATATCTTTTGTTGTTAAAGCAACATTATTATCAAACATTTGGTTTAATCCTGATCTTAAAAAGCATGGGAAAAACTCTTCACCCTTTTCTACAACTAGTTCTAAAATATTTAAAAACTTATATGTTGACATGACGCCGTTATTTTATTAATCTATTAAGGTTGGTTATACTGGTGAGAAGTTTCTGTAACAAAAAACAAAAAAAAAACAAAATATTAAAAAATAGCACTTTAATTTACTTCCAAAATTATGACTCTTACTTTTTACTTTTGCTTTTTTCTCTGCGCACTACCTAGGATTAATAAAACTACAGCTTTTGATTTTAAAATACGCACAAAATTTCGTGATAAACACAACGTTTGCTTATAAAAGTTCGCTTTCAATAAAAATGACGGTAATTTCGTCTACCTTTTATATACCCTAGTCTCCCCTGTATAAGTGTATGTCTTGCTTACAAAGTAATAAAATCCAATCCAATTGTTTTTTACTTTCGCTGTTGTATATAAAACGGAATTTTTCGTGTATATTTCAGAGTTCTATATCAACAGTTGTTGGCTCTTATGAAATATTCGTAAAGTCATAGTTTTAAAATAATATTATTGTAAACCATGGTGAGTCAAAACTAATAGTTTTAAAACTTTTTACGTCAATAAAATAATATGATTAACCAATTCAGGCAAACTCCACATCGGAATTGTTGACGACAATCGGAAACGAGCCAGCGTATAGACTTTTGAGGTTTGCAGAGCTGGAAACTGATAAGGGATATAAAAACAACTATTTCAAGTACGTGAAAACGCAGTACGGCCAGAAATTAACGGTTTACCTGGATGGTAATTCATACATATACCTTCCAAATCGATGCTTCGAAAAAATAAAAACGCAAAAACAGCTGGATGAAATCAACTCTATTCAAAATTATTTTATTGTTTAACGAATAGAGACGAGGAGAACAAGAGTCTTCAGTTTTCATTCATTCAAAAATGAAAAAATGATAATCGATTGTAATAAAAATACTTGACTGTAATTAACCACGTCTTTTATTTCTTCGCCTGAACTTTTTCAGATCATCGCATTAATTCGAAACGACGACGAAAAAACTTTCCTTACCCAACATTTATACACCGCTTCTCTCTATAACCAGCCACTTTCGCTTTCAGCACAAAAAATATAAACAACAAACTTTGCCCCCAGCAGGCCACCTCGAAGACAGAGTGTAAGCAACAACTTTGCCCCAATCGTCCCCTACGTAAACAAAAACCTTGCCGCGATCGTCCCCCACGTAAACAAAAACCTTGCCCCGATCATCCCCCACGTAAACAAAAACTTAGCCCCATATGGTTCCTACACGGAAACAAAACCTCGCCACTGAAAAAACAAGTTTCATTTGAAATTCGACCGCGAAGAATACCACCTCTTGAGCAGGTACACTACATGTGTTCACATGTGTCCGAACATAACAACTCTACTCTAGTGATGGGGAAAATTAGTCGAGTGACTAAAAACATCGATGTTTTTATAACCGATTAGCCGATATTTTTAGTCGATATTTTCGTGCGATTTTTCTTACACATCGATTAATTTATCTTCGGTTTGTCGATTTTTTTGAATATTGAAAAAAATCTCATTACTTTTTTCATTCCTATTTCCCAGTTTCTACTTTCATAGCAGCACTTATATTTACCGTCATCAAAACGACACGGTTGCTGTTTTAGAAGCACTGTAGGTATTGTGTGCAGTCACGCACAAAAAAACTCCACAGCCGCAATAGTTTTTGTAAAATTGTAACTGTAACACGACATGTTTTTCTGCTGTTTGTGCATCTAGGAATTGTGAAAAATTGTGTGTTATCGTGGTGTTATCGAAATTATTAATATCTTTATTAAATTTGGCAGCTTTTATGCTGTGTTTTGAGAAATAGAACGCTCTAGGAATTTTGAAAAATTATTGAATAGATGTAATCAGGGATCGTAAATAACTGTTATTTTTGGCAATCAGTTAAAAAAGTCCCACTAAGACTGAATGGTATACTTGAAACGTAATGGCAAATTGTTAATAATTGCTAAAAAAACGTTTAAGTCTCATAATAAGAGTTTCAATAAATTTTTTTATGTTAAAGTTAATTATAACTCTTCCGAAGACTTAAATAAATAAAAGTCTTCGGTAACAGTTATAATTAACTTTAAAAAAAAAAAAAAATTATTGAAACTCTTATTATGAGACCTCATTTAATACAGTTCAAAATAGGGGCCTTTAAGCTCATTTGACGTTGTGGAAATAATTTGTTGTATCGACTCACTCGAGCACCGCCGTAATGTCGTGATGTTTTTTATCCGAAACTAAGTGCGAATGTGCAGCAGTTTACCATCTTTTTATATTTTCTCGGGCAAAAAATAATCATCTTTATAGGATGTATAACAACAAATCTACGGTATGTTTTGTAAAAACCTAGCTATTTCCTTAATCGCTCATAACTCCGAAATGGTTGCGATACCCTTTCATTCGCCAGCTAATTTTTTGTTTGTCTATGTAAGTACTCTCACCTCCTTTTCTTTGGACCACTGAGACGGAAACAGTGTGTATAACAGGTATCCTGATTGACCCAACGATGATTGGCCACGTAGTTAAGTTATGAGAACAGGCGTTAACTTAATATTATTTCATTTGTGAATTTACGTGGATCAATCACTTGGCTGTGAACTCATCACTATTTTCTAATTTTCTTAATTTGCGGATATCCGGATACCCGGGTCTGCGCGCTATCCAATTCCTGAAACCGCGAATCAAATACCAAGATTTTCAAGAATAAAATATCTGTGATAGATCCATTATGAGACTTAAATAAATAAAAGTCTTCTATGACTATTATAACTGAGTGTAAAATATGAAAGTCCCCGTCAGACGGTTATCGAACAATTGAAAAGATAAAAGTCATGAGACCTTTATCATGGGACTTAAATGAATAAAATTTTTTGGTAGCAATTATGGACTGACTGAAATTAAAAAAGTTTTGTAAAACAGTTATTGTTCTGCCCAATGAGAACACTCAAAAGGAAATATCAATAATGATGTGGACTGTAAATAATAACGCCGGGGAATATTTTATAGTCAGTGGTTTATTGAACGCACGTAAAGCTTAAGTATAAAATTACAACTATAACTAAAATTAACCGAATTCAATTTCACGACGCTTAAGAACTAAACTTCAATAGATGCAAAAAAAAAGGTCACTTATTCACTACACAATAATAATTTTAATCCCAGTATAATACTGTCAAAGTTGAGACAACTTTGACCAATGGCAATTATATATGTATGTATGTATAATATATTACTCAATATGAATCAAAAAATGTACTCGACAGTATAAAACTATGGAATCGACTTTATGGCGTTGGTAATTAAATAATTAGTGATTATCTTGTTCTAGTCGTTCCCCGGAACAAGATACTTTACTTCAGTCGAGACCCAAAGCAAAGTTGTATTAGTAGTGTTTATTCTAGTCGGTACCTAGAATAAATATCTTTATCTCAGTCGAGACCCACGATAAAGGTTTGAGGTTAGTGAATGTTATTCTAGTCGCTACCCGGAATAACTATCTTTATCTTAGTCGAGACCCAAGATAAAGGTTTGAGGTTAGTGAATGTTATTCTAGTCGCTACCCGGAATAACTATCTTTATCTCAGTCGAGACCCAAGATAAAGGTTTGAGTTAGTCTGTGTTATTCTAGTCGCTACCCAGAATAACTATCTTTATCTCAGTCGATACCCAAGATAAAGGTATTAAGTTAGTAGAATTTATTCGAGTCGAGACCCAGAATAAATATCTTTATCTCAGTCGGTACCCAAGATAAAGTTGTTGAGTTAGTAAGATTTATTCCAGTCGAGACCCAGAATAAATATCTTTATCTCAGTCGCTACCCAAGATAAAGTTAATTTGTTAATAATTTTATTTAATTACACTCGCCAAGTCGACTTCCAAAACGATGCACAATCTATGATAGCTGGATATTAAAAGAGAAAGATTCAAGTTGGCCTGCGACTTATATTGCCTCTGAATTGCGCACGGCTCCAACTAATTATTTTACATTGCGCATAGTAACCAAAGTACGTTAACCTTAGCAGCTGTGCGTAGGTCAGAAGAGTACATTGACCCTAGCAGCTGTGCAAAGCAACTGGAATTTTGTGCATTTTTTGTTGACGTTCCTAATTTTGCCTATCTAAAGCTATTAGGATTATAAATATACAATAAGATACCTATTACAATATTGCTAATTTTTTATTTTAAAGATTCATTTAAATGTACAGATTACTTAATTCCATTTAATTCGCGCACTGTTAGCGAAGACAAGTTACTTTCCTCTTATTGGATTGTGTCCCGGATTTGTTTATGTGGAATGTAGCCATGAGGTGTTGATTGTTATCTCCACTAAAAACTGCCTTATCGATATGCTTGTAGGTAGGTATACATCGTTTCGTTCCCAACCTATTTTCAATGATTATAAAAACTTGAAATTAGAAACTTTTAAACTATTTTACTTCCAGGGGCTATTTAATGTTGGTTTGAACATACTGCGCCCTGTTGAAAGGTTGAATTTTAATAGAGAAAATTCAATCTTTCAAGTATTTATTATTATAAATTAATGTACTTAAAATATAAATTAGTTTTAGAATGAAGAGGCGAAGCATACATTTGGTGACTCCTCCTCTTTTGTGTTATTTACCTAAGGAATTATACCTTGTTATTACCTTCCTAAATGTTTCGGCGATCAGAATCGGAAAAGTACATGGTGTCTGTTGCTATTGATTGGTTAGCTGAGTCAGAGCAGCGCATTACCTTGGTTGACGTGTGCTTCATTGGCGATCACTTTGTGTTGGAAGGGTTTTAATTGTTATGTAATGAACCGGGCTCTCGTTGGCAGCATGGCCGAGCTGCTCTGAGCGCTGATTCGGTATCACGTCCCAGGTCCAAGGTTTGAGTGTGGCGAAATAACCTATTTTTTTTCTTTTTAAAAACAATTTTTTTTTCTCTGAAAAAAATATCTTTGTTATGAAGAAACAATAGCAAAGACCTGGACTTTGCATAATGTGATTATGCCCCCTTCTACTAGATGAAAAGAGTTTTGAAATTTGTAATGCAGAAATTGCAGCATTATGTGATCTTTACATGCGAAAAGCTCTGTGTCTTGATACAGATTTGGTTTTTTTTTTTACAATTATATGCCGGGTGATAATCTAGAAGAAATGATAGCAAAACCTGAAGTTCGCATAATTGTTATTATGGCCTTTGTGTAATTTTGAAACAGATTTTGTTTTAATTATTGACATGGGCGTACGATTATACGCATGTGTGTGTGTACATGTTTATATACAGCTTATGAAATTAATCTAGAGTATAGATATTATACATTTTTGTTAACTTTTATATGATTTTGTCTTTGGGGGTCTTTTTTTTTTGTTTTTTAATGCGAAGAGATATTTGAAATTCGGGTGGAAAAAATATTTCAATCTTGTATGCTGTTATAGGAATACTTGAGCGTATGTGATTTATTTCCCATATGATGCTCATGCGATCGAAGATAATATAGAAAATAATATATTGAGTAAGCGCAGAGATCGAACTTCCGAAATTTCTACAAATGCTTGACCCCAGTTGAACGTTAGGAAGATAATAAAAAATAGATTCTAGATTTAGATTAATCATTTTAAGTTATGATTCGTATACGTCCATCTACAAGTAGCTTTACTTTTATGCGTGTCCCGTCCCGAGCCGTGAAACGTTGTTTCTTTTTTCTGGACCGCTTTAGATTTTCATATGAGACAGTGATTTCCTCGAATGTATTCGGTTGTTCACTGTCTGAAATAAGTAGCTGGAAGTCGTTATCCGGACATCCTGCGTGAAGAACATTTGTATCTTTTAAGATGCATTCCTTCAACTTCAATGCAGGTTGAAACTGCTGAAGGCTTGATGTCGTCAGTGGTACTTGTTGAGCCTCAGAAGACGTGGATTTTTGTCGCCCTGCTGTAGATATCGGTATAGCTCGCTGCGACTGGGTAGCTGATTTTGGCAAAATATGATGCCCTGAAGCTGGGCTTGCTGCTTCCTCGTCTATAGGAGATGTTGATGCCTGCTGCATTGGAGCTAGAATTGCTGCTGCTTTCTTGAAGCTAGTTTCATGTGTCCTAAGGCATGATATACTTTAATGCAACCTTTATAGTCTTTGTAAAGATTAGCATTTTTAGCAGGTTTCCTTTTGAGGTTATAAAACCTGCGTAAGTCCATATATCGAGAATCACCTAGTACTGGGTTTTCTTCGATGAATGGTAATCGTACATATCGGCCAGCTGCAATACGACGATGAGTGTTTTGATAAGATCGTTTACACTCTTGTTCGGATTTTGAGAGTTTACTCACTTGAGAAGTTATTTCCTCAGGTTGCGAAAGCTTTCTCAGGATTTTATCTATTGACCCTTCTTGGTCAGCTTGCGCATTAATTGCTAAAGATGAAACTTTAGAAATAGAGTCCGCTCGCGATAGATTTCCGACGAGAATCCATCCTAGGGTGCTATTTTGAGCAGTAAGGGTTCCTGGAGGACCTTTTCTTTATCCTTCCAATAGAATTTCCCCGTATACATCTGCTCCCAGGAGAATATCAATTTTTCCCGGCTTGTGGAAAAATTGGTCAGCAAGCTTTAAATCCTTTATATGATCCCATTCTTGTATTTGAATGGTAGTCGGAGGCAGGAACTCAGTGATCTTGTTCACGATTAGTGCTGTCACTGAAGTTGTCTTATTTGATTTAGATTGCGGACATACTTTGAAGCATGTTTGTCGTTTAATCTTTGTGGCTTTGCTATTTGCCAAGCCTGTGATTTGGGTATCAACGCGAGTGGCAGATAGGTGCAGTTTGCGTGTTGCTGCTGCTGTAATAAAAGATACTTGAGACCCCGAGTCGATTAGAGCCCGCATAGTATGCATTGTTCCCTCTGTTGAGGAAATGTGAAGCAATGCTGTGGCAAGCAGTGCTTGAGTACTGCGCTGTGGGCGATTTGTGTAGAGTGTTCGTAAAGAACTATCTGGTATGACCTCAGATGTAGAGGTAGAATTGTGTGTCTGTGCTTGTTTGATAGAATTATTGCTTTGCTTAGTTGAACAGTGAGTACTTTGATTGGATGTACTACTATTCTTGTGAAGCAAAGAATGGTGTGTTCTAGCGCACTGCCGACACGTAATTTTGCTTGGGCAAGATTTCGTGTTATGGTGCCTTGATATGCAGTTTACACATAGATGGTTAGATGTAACGATCTTGAACCTTTTGTCAATGTCACATTTGATAAATTGTGGACATTTAAATAATCTATGTGGCTCTTTGCATATTGCGCATTTGTCTGTAGATGATGAGAAATGTGTTGATACCTTTTTTATGAAGTGAACTGACGTTGAATCTAAAATTGCTTCCAGAGTTCGGAATCTGGTCTCTAGGAAGGTTTTTAGAGACTCAAACGTAGGTAAACCTTCTTCATTATTTACCTCCTCCTCCCACAAGCGATGGGTTTCTGTTGGTAGGCACTGCACCAACTTGTATATGAGAATTGGGTCCCATTGCTTCGTGGAAACTCCTAAAGCTTCAAGCTCGAAAATACATTCTGAAGATCTGTCTAATAAGGATCGTATCGCCTTAGCAGATTCATTTGTTATTTTAGATAGATTACACAGAGTTTTCAGCTGAACATTCACTAATACTCGCTAATTGTCGTATCTATCCTTTAACGTTTTCTTGCGTTTGTTACTGGAAACTTTCGCAGCAAGTGTTCATCCTCGCCAGTAACACTTGTTTTAAGAAAATGTAGTTTTTGTACTGGAGGTAAAGAATAATTTTTATGAACTAGAGAATTAAACAAATCGTTAAATGATCTCCATGAATCACAAGAACCAGAAAATGTTGGAAGTGTAATTCTGGACAACTTCAAAAAAGACGAAGATTGCTGATCAGTTCTAGTTTCTGCAGCAATTTTTTGTGCTTTTGGCTCAAAAGCATCTAATGCATCCCTAAGAATACCTCGAAATGTGTAGAAATGTGAGAAATACTCGTACTTCTCAAGTTCACTGTCATCCAACGCCAGCGTAGCTTGGATAATTGTATAATGAGTAGACTTGTAATCTGAGCAGATTTCGCTTAAAGCGATTAAGCGCTCAGAAACAAGCCCTTTTGTTCGTTTCTCTACTACAGTATTGTTGTAGTTCTTGAGAGATTTTTCGATGATTTTTGCGGAGGTGGCTTGCTTAGCCAAACATTTTTGAAGTGTACTCATGTTAAGATGTGTGAAATTATAAACCACTAGACTTTAAATCCGGCTCGAAGGACCATAAAATGTTCTGCCCAATGAGAACACTCAAAAGGAAATATCAATAATGATGTGGACTGTAAATTATAACGCCGGGGAATATTTTATAGTCAATGGTTTATTGAACGCACGTAAAATTTAAGTACAAAATTACAACTATAACTAAAATTAACCGAATTCAATTTCACGACGCTTAAGAACTAAACTTCAATAGATGTAAAAAAAAGGTCACTTATTCACTACACAATAATAATTTTAATCTCAGTATAATACTGTCAAAGATGAGACAACTTTGACCAATGGCAATTATATATGTATGTATGTATAATGTATTACTCAATATGAATCAAAAAATGTACTCACCAGTATAAAACTATGGAATCGACTTTATGACGTTGGTAATTAAATAATTAGTGATTATCTTGTTCTAGTCGTTCCCCGGAACAAGATACTTTACTTCAGTCTAGACCCAAAGCAAAGTTGTATTAGTAGTGTTTATTCTAGTCGGTACCTAGAATAAATATCTTTATCTCAGTCGAGACCCACGATAAAGGTTTGAGGTTAGTGAATGTTATTCTAGTCGCTACCCGGAATAACTATTTTTATCTCAGTCGAGACCCAAGATAAAAGTTTGAGGTTAGTGAATGTTATTCTAGTCGCTACCCGGAATAACTATCTTTATCTCAGTCGAGACCCAAGATAAAGGTTTGAGTTAGTCTGTGTTATTCTAGTCGCTACCCAGAATAACTATCTTTATCTCAGTCGATACCCAAGATAAAGGTATTAAGTTAGTAGACTTTATTCCAGTCGAGACCCAGAATAAATATCTTTATCTCAGTCGGTACCCAAGATAAAGTTGTTGAGTTAGTAAGATTTATTCCAGTCGAGACCCAGAATAAATATCTTTATCTCAGTCGCTACCCAAGATAAAGTTAATTTGTTAATAATTTTATTTAATTACACTCGCCAAGTCGACTTCCAAAAGGATGCACAATCTATGATAGCTGGATACTAAAAGAGAAAGATTCAAGTTGGCCTGCGACTTATATTGCCTCTGAATTGCGCACGGCTCCAACTAATTATTTTACATTGCGCATAGTAACCAAAGTACGTTGACCTTTGCAGCTGTGCGTAGGTAGCAACAGAAAAGTCCGTTGACATTAACAGCCGTGCGTAGGTCAGAAGAGTACATTGACCCTAGCAGGTGTGCAAAGACATTGGAATTTTGTGCATTTTTTGTTGCCGTTCCTAATTTTGCCTATCTAAAGCTATTAGGATTATAATTATACAATAAGATACCTATTACAATATTGCTAATTTGTTATTTTAAAGATTAATTTAAATGTACAGATTACTTAATTCCATTTAATTCGCGCACTGTTAGCAAAGACAAGTTACTTTCCTCTTATTGGATTGTGTCCCGGATTTGTTTATGTGGAATGTAGCCATGAGGTGTTGATTGTTATCTCCACTAAAAACTGCCTTATCGATATGCTTGTAGGTAGGTATACATCGTTTCGTTTCCAACCTATTTTCAATGATTAGAAAAGCTTGGAATTAGAAACTTTTAAACTATTTTACTTCCAGGTGGCTATTTAATGTTTGTTTGAACAGTTATCCTGAGACTGAAAAATTAAACGTCTTATGGGAGTATGATGAAGAGACTTTTATTAATAAAAGTCTGTGATAACTCTTAGAATTGAGTTAAAAGTACAAAAGTCTGTGAAGGCTGTTATTACGAGACTTTAAAAAATCAAAACAAAGTCTTTTGGGACTCCTACCATAAGACTTAAATAAATAAAAGCCTTCGGTAACAGTTATGAATGTCTGAAAAAAAATACATTTAATAAAAAACTATTATCTTATGACGTAAAAAAAGGTAAATTTTAAATATCATTTCAAAAATTTTTTCAATAAGTCCCATAACATTTACAGTCTCCAGATGTGATGTTATCGAGATGTGTTTTGAGAAATAAAACGTTCTAATAACGTTATAATTTTTAGGTAAGCACATTTCTGTAATACAACCAAAGGAATCTGGGTTGTAATTACAGTTACAGTGCTAGTTTATTGTGTGACAATAGTAATACTGTATTGAAATTTGAAAATTTTATTGAATTAAAAAGATTGTGTATATAATACGACGTCAAAGTTCATTAAATTAAAAAGATTGTGTATATAATACGACGTCAAAGTTCATTAAATTAAAAAGATTGTGTATATAATACGACGTCAAAGTTCATTAGCCATTTTTTTTTAAATATATAATATATGAAAAAATTTGGAAACGGTAAATATTTATATTATTTTTTCAAAATGAAGTCTAATTAGAATAATTGATTTTTATGATAAGAAATAATGTACTGTCGAGAGTTATATTTGCCTTTGAAATTGCTTTTTAGAATAAAATTAAAAAAATTCTATAGTGTCGAATTTCAACATTATAAAAACATCGTGCAATGTAATTAAATATTTTATAAAATACATACATACTATATTTATAAAATAGATACATATTTTACAAAATCAAAAAGTATTCATAATATTTTAAATCTCTTCGGTGTTTTAAAAGTCTCAGGAATAATCCATCATGTATCTGACCGTGTATATGTAGGTACACATATGAATAGTTTCTTTAATATCGTTTTTTTCGCTTTTTCTTGTTCAGGCCAACCAAGTTACTTTCTACGCTATCGTCAATCGCTCACAGCGTTGCCTCAAAATGCTTTCGAAGTCACTATAGCGTGTTGCTCTGAAAAGCTCATTTTAAATAGGAGATACGACTAAATTTAGTCGGTTCATCGATATTTTTTTGGCGGTTGTTTTTAGTCGTCGATTTTTTTCTGCAATTAGTCGAATTAGTCGATTCATCGATACGCTTTAAAATTTTCCCCATCACTACTCTACCCTCATTTTTCAGATCAATCAATAGTGTCACACGGTATAAACACACCTCCATAATCTGGAAGTTGTTGCCAATTCCGCCATTTACTTTACATACAAGGGGTACAAAAAGCATATTTAGTCTCATCAACTTTCATTTTCACGTGCATACGCCCATTTCTCATATGATTTACTTTATAGTGGGACAAGGGTCTTCTCTCCCTTACAGACGCAACGTTATTTGGTATCCAAAGTGTCCATATACTACCGCATGGTTAATTATTATTCCCACCATCCACCATCAACAATAATTAGCACAGCACAGACATTTGCCAACAGAGTACTCAATCTAAGCCACAATAAATATCACACAAAAAACTGGGTAGTCATCACTAACATTCTGCCGGCTTCGACGCGAGAGTAGAGCAATTTCCTACTTTTAATGGCTGAAACATAGTGCGAGCGTGAGTGCAGCCGGCGCGCTTGACAGTTCCAGTAGAATATATGAGAAGAAATTGGGCAAGTTCTAATGGTGAAGTCGGCTGCGCTCACTGCGCTGATAAATCTAGTTTTTATTCCATTGCAACTTATGGAATTTGGTTACATGATTTTCGTTGTTTACAGCCAGCAGCTGATTTGAATGTAGTGAAATTCAGAAACTGTTGAAATTTCAATACCATAACCTGATTTAATAAATAAATAAAATAAATAAATAAAATAAATAAAATTAAAATGTCGCAAGGAAAGCTTGTTAGGTTGGTACGAGATGAGGAGGTAATTTATAACTTAAAATGCCGGGACTATAAAAATCTAGAAAAAATGTATGAAATCTTCCAATTATTTAAATTGACAACACATAGGTAAATGTCAGAAAATAAAAGTATCAAGCACTACACTGTGTTAAAAAGCTCACACTGTGTTAAAACGAAGGTTCACTATGCAGAAGTTATCAAACGCTCGCACTGTGTTAAGCTAAAGTCACTACGCTGAAGTTATCAAACGCCGGCTGAGTCGAAGTCGTGTACGCTCGCACTGTGTTTCAGCCTTAATGCCGCTTTGAAAGTTCTTTTCATTAATCAATTGTCTTCCCATTTGCAGACGGAACTGGTTCTGACAATTCTTTTAATTATTTGTCGATTATTTTTCCATTATTTAACTTTTAATTAATAACTCTTTTCTATGACTACTTATTTCTTTTTATAAATAAATCTTAAGAGTACCAACTCGACGCGTTCATTTGGTCTTACTCCTAGTCTGTTTTATTTGTAATACACGTTAATTTATGTCATGTATTCCTATTTCAACATTTGTCAAAATTATTGTAATATTTTTTTATTTTTCCGTTAGCAATATTCATTTTCCTATTTAGGACGTGTCAAAACACTTCACTCTCTTATTTCAATTATACGCAATACTTGTCAAAAATATTTCAATTATTTCTTACTTTTAGGTTGTCAAAATTCATTTTTCTATTTGGGCGTGTCAAGACAGTTGGGGTCACCAAAATATTTCTAGAGCGACAACTTCCTTTATTGGCCGCTTTCCTTACCTTGGTACAGAGCTAATGCGATTATAGAGAGTACGTTTCCAAACTCAAAACAAGTACACATGTTTTGTATTTGGGCACACATCCTCTAACAGCGCCCTTGTTTTGAACTTGAGCACACAATCTCTATAATTGCATTGGTTCTGGGCCAAGGCAAGCAAAGCGTCCAATAAAGATATGTGTCGCTCTAAAAACATTTCGATCACGTCGTGGCACACTGATAATCCCAGGATGGTACATATTTGATGATATCGCATTCGTTCGAAATAAATGATGCCCATGAATCGTGATCAGTTCTTCTTTTATGGTACAATAAGACTGAATTTCAATTGTCCTGTGCAATGTATTTTCATAGATATATCTGGTTGTCACATACGATATTAATTGAAGTATTATTACTTGTAATGAACATCCGTTGATTGGCGTCAGACAATTGTAAGCAAATGACCTGGCTAACTTGCATGGTTCGGACTGTTTGTAGTGGGACAAAATCCTTCATTTACCGCTTTGCTTGCCTTGGTACAGAACCAATACAATTATAAAAAGTGTGTGCTCAACTACAAAACAAGTGCACTGTTAGAGGATATGTGCCCAACTACAAAACAAGTGCACTTATTGAAAAAGTGTGTCCAAGCACGGAAACTAGTACACAAAATGAATTAGTTGTGTCTAAGTACAACACCTATTTTCTGAACCCACATAAAAAAAAAGCAAAACAACTTCTCCTAGTTAAAAATTATATAACTGATTTTATTCTAAGGTAATTCCATAGTAAATTGATCAAAACTCGCGAAAAGTGTGACATCACAATTTTTTTTTTAATTTGACATATTTGAAGGGTTTGTGAAAACAAAACACGAATTTAATATTTTCCTTCTACAATGCGTATTTCGCAAGTTATCGTATTTTCAAAATATCGCAAAAATGCTGTCCTGGTCTTCTTTAAAAATTCTTATATATTTTTCTATTTATGCTAGGACAGTGACCTATGGCTAATTTCAAAGATAGGATTTCAAGCTACCTAAGAAAAATAAGATCTTAAAAATATACGTGAAAAAGGATAAAGATTTTATCCTGGATGGCGTACTTTTGATTTTGTTCAGTTTTTTTTATATTTTATACCTTATATTATCCACAAAAACATATTAAAATTTCAACTTGGGATCTTAACGGGATCAAGGAGTAAAAAATCAAGGAAATTTCACCAATCTTACATTTGCACGCATTATTAACACGCTTTGAAAAAAGCCTAAGTCGCCTTCAGGGATATTCAACTAGACGAGCACTTATATAATAAGTATATGTTCAAGCACTTTTTATAAATTTTCTAAGTACTTACTTCTCTTGCCTAAGTCGCTACGCAGGGCTCAAAAATGCTTTCCTTTTGTAATGTCCCTATCATAAGCTCATAAAATCTACACATTTTCGTATTACCCTCGGAACCGAGAAGAATAAGCACATTCTTAACATTAACTAAAATGACCGAGATTTCATTGACTGTATCATAAGCCATTGAAGTCCTTTTCGATAATAATTCTGTTAGAGTGATATGCTTGAATATATGAGAGGTAACTCCTTGGTCTATCAAATATGCATCCTTCCTTGGAATGAGCTCTGTAGACATTTACTTGTAAAATTGTATATGTATATAGACTTGTAAAACTGCGATCGTGCGAAATAGACTGCCGAGATCGAAGCGTTTTATGAAAAGCAGTATTTAGAAATTGTTAATATAGTTAAGTATACTCAGGTGAATGTAATAGTACACTGTCATGGAGATCGATACAAGAATAATTTTTTTTGAGAAAGTGAAATGTGTTATAATCCTTTCGGAAAAACACGGCATAATCCAAGGTCAATGGATTTAAGACCTGTTCAGCCTTGGATGACTGAAAAAAAAACCGCAGTTGATTTTAACTTCAAAAATCTGTTCTGTGTGCAGGAAAGAGTTTCTTAAACAACCGGGTATATCAAGGACAGATACAACAGATACACAACGAGAAGAGTTTTATGATGCGAATATTAATATGGATGACGTTGATATTGAAATTAGATATATGCAAGATGAAGGAGATACTGCAAATAAAGCGCTTAGTGAAGTTGTAACACAAAGATTTACTGACCGGCAGGCAACGTTACAATCACTCAATGACTGCTTTCGGTATTTGGGGGACGGACCATTTGATAGAAGGAGGCTTACCAGAGAAAGTTATGTGCGGAAAAAGCTTGTTAAAACTAAAAATATCATTTCGGAAAGAATCTTCGGAAGGGAAGTTCTTTCATTTTGACATTATTCCTCGAGAATTGGAGTGTAAAAAGAATAGTGGAAGAATTCCCCAATACGTGAACTTATCAAATAAAACAACGAAAACGCTTAGAGAGTGATGATTTTAATCGTACATGTTGTTCGAATCGGCTTAATAGAAGTATTGATACTGACGCCATTGACACAGTGGAAGCCTTTTACTGTAAGGATGAAACAAGTCGAGTGATGCCCGGAAAAAAAGATTTTGTATCACTAAAGGTTGGTATTATAACATCATATTACATTGGTGAAAACTCATATTTTCATATTCCTAGATTGAAGGAAAAAGGACCACGTACATAAACGTTTAATTTTTCGTAATTTAAAAGAAATTTATCGCTGTTTTAAAGATACGTATCCCCAAATGAAAACAGGATTTTCGAAATTTGCGTCAGTTTGTCCAAAATATTGTGTGTTGGCAGGATCTTCGGAAACACATTCAGTATGCGCATGCGTAGTACACCAGAATATGAAAGTTATGATAGAGAGCTCCAGGATAAAACATTTAACTATTAATGAGGACATTCAAATTCTCAACTATTGGTCAAGTCATGCTTTGGGGATATGTAACCCCACAAATGTCCCTTGCTTTTTTAATAATTACGTCGACTATCCAATATATGCAAGACTAAGAAGATTATTGGAGGAAATTAAAAAAAAACGGAATTGAAAGCATTACGTTTAGCTAATGGACATCAACAGATCGGTCGAAGTTGGAAAGAAAATTGGAATCTGCGGACAAATTTATTGATAGCTTTATCGAGTGCCTGCCAATTTTACTTTGTCATACATTTTTTACCGGTCAACAAAATAATTATCTTCAAGATACAAAGTGTAACCTACCAATTGATGAGATAGTCGTCATAATGGACTTTTCCGAAAATTATTCCTTCATACTGCCAGATGAGCTACAAACATTCCATTGGAGTAAACGTCAAGCTACAATTCATCCATTCTGAATTTACTTTCGTGCACAAGATAATAGCAATATTTAAAATACAACTTATAGTAATTATAAGTGACTACTTGCATCACAGCACCATAGCAGTTCATCTTTTTCAGCATTATTTAATTAGGTTTTTAACACAAAAATTTGCTTCAGTTACAAAAATTTATTATATCTCCGACGGCTCCGCTGCTCAGTATAAAAAGCGCAAAAACTTTTTAATTTGAGTAAGCATGAGGAGGAATTTCAAATTGCAGCCGTATGAAACTTCTTTGGTACTGTACATGGAAAAAATATCTGCGATAGTCTTGGGGGAACTGTAGAGCGACTTGCAGCAAGTGCAAGCTTACAATGTCCATACAAGGACAAATAACTACACCACCGGAACTTTTCAAATGGGTTAACGAAAATATAGCCCATATTAATTTTAACTTTGTGGCCGCCGAAGAATATAAAAAGGAAGAAGCACTATTAAATGACGAATACGAAAGGATTCAACCAATTTCATCAACGCAGAAAGTGTACTGTGTTGTACCTATCACGGAAGGAGGTGTTAAAGTACAGAATTTTTCTCGTGAAGAGTTCTTCTGAAGAATTTCATACGGAAAACCTGAAAAAAAGAAAAGTTATAAATGGGAGACGCCATTAAAAAGCAAAGACACTTATCTCTGAAATGCCGAACGCATCAACCAAAAATTTCCCACGGCGAATTGAACTTCCTCTCAAGGACCTTGACGAGCATCGAAAAGGTCATGACACAGTCGGTGACCTCTCTCTACGAGTCTGATTTGCATGTGCACGGCATCTAAAAAGTTAAAGAAAAAATGAAATTCTAGTAATTAAAATTTTTGAAGTTGAATTCTTGTCAATAAAATCTAGAAATAAATTTTATAGATAGTTACAGTGATATTTAATTTGGACTAGTGAATCAAGAAAAGAAAATAAAAGTTTCACGAAGAACCAAAGATTGTTGAATTGGAATATCATTTTTGGAAATAATATAACGACTAAAATAAATTGGATGTTTAATTGAAATTTTGTAAGTTTTTTTTTATTTTTTTTTATTTGCATTTTTTTTACTTTTTTTGCATGAAAAATTGCAATTATTGTTTTAAATTCCGCTCTTGTCTATTGGGGGCTATTTATAAGAATTTACGCACAGCAATAAAACTACCATAAATTAGTGTTATTATTTAAAACAAAGAAAATAAAATAATAAGCAGCAAATTCTATATTTCTTCCTGCTGGCAAAAGATATTAGATATAAGACATATCAGCTGGCCAGTCACTTTATAATCTCAGCCGAATTTATCGCATGAGATAAAATTGATGCGAATTAGCGCTGGTAGAAATCTAGCCACGTAAAAGTGTCACGCCATCTCACTACCATTTACTCTCATTCCTTGTAACTAGCATGACATAATTATTACAGGCGCTTTACCAACGCATCGTACCACATCGACGCATACGCAATAAAAACAAATTCGAGCTCGACTGTTTTGATATGAGGTACAGTCACTTACAACTATCGGCGACTAACAACTTTGAGAGAAATTTGCCATTCACTTTCCTGAGGCTCGGTAATTGTGCGACAATTTTTAGGAGATCAAGACAAAAGTTAAAGACCAGAAAAAAGTTAACAATTGTTTACATAAAGAAAAAAATCTTTAAAATTTAATTGTTATTTTAAGGGGCTTGATAGATACTCATAAATTAATTGAAATATGTAAGTTTAATTCCATTTTAGCACGAAACTAATTTAGCATATAATGCTTTATGAAAGTTATGTATTTATTATAATTAATTTTTCAAAACACAAAATATTAATAATATTAGAATGATCAAAGCAAAATATACAGAAGACAACGTGGGAATCGAAGATGATGACTTTAAAAGTGAGAATTGTGTCGAGTAAGAAATCGACGAAATTCAACCGGGACAATACAAAAAACACAGGCTATGATATCATACTTTAGAATACATGATTAATACGATGCAACGAGGAGACACCGTGGATTAGGCCTATTGAAGATACCACGTAAAATAAATCGCGTCTTAATGGTGGTGCAGATAATGTACGATTGGTGAAACTTCCTTGATCCCGTTGAAATTTTAATATATTTTTGTCGATAATATAAGGTATAAAATATAAAAAAATGAACAAAATCAAAAGTACGCCATCCAGGATATTCAAGGATAAAATCCTTATCCTTGATGTCCTTTTTCACGTCTATTTTTCTTAGATAGCTTTAAGTCTATCTTTCAAATGAACCATATTTCGCTGTCCTAGCATAAATAGAAAAATATATTCGAATTGACCAGGACAGCACTTTTTCGAAATTTTTGAATTTCCATAACTCGCGAAATACGCATTGTACATAGAAGGAAAATTTTTAATTCGTGTTTTTGTTTTCACAAACCCTCCCAATATGTAAAATTTCAACAAAATTGTTGATGGTCATGTCACACCTGTTGCCTATTTGATATGGAATTTCCTTCTTATTGAATTCCCACATTTAAATTCGTGCTTATAACTTACATCAATATTAAGGCAAAATACAATTCAGCATAAATTGCACTCAACTGTTTTCACGCGACGCTTTCTCGAGCAATGGATGTACTGCGATTATGAAGAATTGCGGTCGTGAACTTGAGTGCTTTAGTTTCTGCCTGTGACAATTTTGATGATAACAAAATTAATTTGATGCTTCTATATAGATATCCAATTTACTATCTTGCAAATCTACTGTTGGGCATTGACACGGGCCTTGCATCATTGTTTAAAATCCAAGTCATATCTGCATATACCTAGTCGCACCATGGTGATAAATCTGATGTACTTGTTAACAAAGATGTTCCTTCCCTTCTATCGTGGTGTACCTATGTGGTCAGTTTCAATTCTGTGATTCGATAAAAACGATCGCGGGATTCCGCCGTCATCAAAAATGATGAGTGGGTCTTCTAAGTGTCGAACGAATTGGCTAGGGTAATTTTTATTTTAAATATGACATTGTCTCTGACCAATGTGCGCAATATTGCCAGTTTGGGTACAGAGATAAGGTTACTTCCAAAACTTCAATGGAAAAGTCAAAATGCCAATCTGTGCAATAACAAAATAGAGCTTGCGATACGTGACATGACGAATGAAACCTCCACTGACGAATTAGTAAACGTAATCATTAAGTCGACAAGTATGCCTAATGGATCTAGGGTAGCGTTTAGGCGTTTTTGACGTGGCATGCCTGAGTGCAAAACAGAAATCGTTTGAGTGGCTCAGGTTATTTAAAAGTGTAACACAGATTTTGAAAAACGTATATATTTCGCGGAAAATAGAAAATTTAAAGAGTTATGTAAAAGCCAGAAAAATGCCTATTAAGTATGAAGAAATTTCACTCAAGCTGAGCACTTCACGTGATAGAAAGTTCTGGTCTCTAGTCACAGATCTTCGTGGCAATAGATTTACTAGGGGAAACGACAACGATATCATTAGATTTGAAAGTTATTTTGAGAAACTTCTAAATACACCCAGTGATTTTATATCCGGGACCGTTTGTACAAGATCTAATTTTGGATAGTGAAATACAACTGGACTGGTACTAAAAACCGCGAAAGATAATAAGGCTCCAGGACCCGACAGAATTTTCATATGAACTCTTGCAAGAAGCCTCCTAAGAATACTGGAATATACCTATAAACCATCTAGGGCATTGAAACGGAAGAAAATACATCAGTTAATAACGAATCGTAGATTAAACCTGCTAAACCACATACAAAAATTACCATTGAAAAATTGAAAAATATTTCTACCAAAGTTGCAGGAAATTTCATGCTCTACCCATTTTGTATTAGTTATTTTGAACCTAGGTGGCGTTGGAGGGAAGATATTCACGAAAAGCTGGTTTTCTGTACCATTTTCCAATACGGCGATGCGAGCGGCAGTCGCTCAAGGTCGCAAAATCGAAATATTAATTAGAGCACCGAACTGCACGAATCTACCAAATTTGACCACTCCTTGACCCTTTTCTAGCGAAAGCCGACTTTTATGTCTTCAATGCCTGAATGGTCTGGACTACTAAGTTTGTCATAAGATTTTTCATATGTAAGAATAATGACGTTGAGTATGGAAACATGAATTAAGGATTCAATTATTTAAGAAATTCAGATTTTGTCATGTCCGCCTACGTCTCTGCTGGTACGATACCAAGGGAACATTTGATAAAAGTAGTAAGTTGCAATAAAGGCAATATTGAGCATTCCTTGATCATTTCCGAAAAATAAAATTTTTATTTTCTATAATATTCTAATTGTGTGTGGCTGTACGGTAATATTTTGTAATCCCTTAATCTTCCTTAAAAAAGAAAATTTATTTTGGGAGCAATAAACAGAGAGGAAAATTAACTGAAAAATACTATTCAGTCTGTAAAAGGTTTCAAAGTCAAGGACGATTTAACAGCCGCGATAAACTTAAAAGAAAATTAAGGAGGCACAATCTGCTGAGATTTGTACTCCACAATGCGAAGGTGTTAAATCAGAAGGTATGTACATATTAATTTCAACATTGTTTAAAAGTTTATAACAGAGCTTTCCTTTTAGAATTTGACGTAACCATTATTCAAAATAAAACTTCGATAAAGAATAATAAAGAACCAAAGATCTTAATATTTGAATAATGAAAAATAACATATAATTTGCAGTGAAGTCACCTTTTAGACCCTTCAGCATATATTTTTAGTGAGTGGCTTTTTTAAAACAGCTATTTTTGTACTGCTTTTGATCAGGCTTATTAATGTGAGAAACGATGTCGTCTTTTTTTGGAATTTCCGATCGTAAGGAAAAAACTGCAATGTTAGAGTTCTTTTTGATTTATTTTAGAGTTGGCCCGACGTTTCGACTCTCTGTGAGGGTATGCAAATTACATAGTCAGTTAACAATATAACGTTTGAAATATGAACGTATAATAACGTAGTTGTTTTATGTTAATTTATTTATTCCTCTGTTTTTATTTATTGCAAAAATGTAGTGATTTTTCATTATCTGTATAGCCGAGTAGTTTTATATAGATATTATGTATTGTTTTTATAGATTTTTATATTTTAAAACATTATTATGTTAAATAACTATATAATTTGCAGACCCTAGAAAAGGACTCAAAACAACAGAGTCGAAAGGTCAGACCAAAAAAAGACAACATCGTTTCTCATATTAAAACATCGTATTGGAGCAATCTTGGTACAGTTACTACATACATATATTTCTATCTTGTCTGTTACTTAAGTTTTTGTTTTTTTGTTTTTGTATTCTTAGGTAGACTTGATTTTGAAGAGTCAACAAATTGATTGTTGTTTTTAAAATGGAGTAGTTTTTGTGAAAAATAAAACAAATTTATTTAAAAGAGATTAAAGATCCTAAATGTAAAAGCTAATGAAAAGACTGAATTGAGGGCGGATATAATTGATGATAACCTAATTTACTTGATCATACATAACACAAAAGATTTATTTAATTCTTTCAGACAGAGCAAATTACTCTGTAGCTTAATTACACAAACCATAATAATATCAGATAAAGAAAAAGGCAAAGGAGTTTGGAAGCCGTGAATTAAAATAGCAAGTTGAAAAACAACGACAATGTTTAGATAAATCTGCTTCGATTTTAAATAAAAGTTCTTAACATTTTTTTCTATACGCCTAAAATAATAACACTAATATTAGAAGCTATCCCGCCAACCCATTTGTTTTTTTATACAAACAGTATAAATAAATAAACGAAATAAATGTGGAGTCCGAAATAATTCAAGTGAACTGCATCGGTAACCCTCACTTATTTATTCCATAATAAAACATTTATCCACTTGACAGTCGTCTGCCGAGCACGTGGCGAAGAGGGAAAGATTACACGAGCCATTAAGGGTTTACACTTGTAGTGAGACCAACAAATGGTTTAAAATTATGTGAATTCTCTTGCTCCCAACGATAGTAATCTGGACTTTCCGGAGCCCGAAGCCAAAACATTTCGTTTTAATTGGGGTAAACTCATCGTACAATAATTATATGTATGTATGGCCATCCCATAGAAAAGCGGCGTCGGCAATCTAGGGACATTCAACAGGAGTCTTTGATTGCTTGGTGACTGGGTAACTGCTACTTTTCTCTGTACCAGTTGAAATCTCTAGGGAAGGGTGAGCGTGCTCGAAAACAACTGCACAAGTGCACATGTTTCTAACACGTGACAAAAATACGAGTTAATCATGTAAGTGTTTTGGATAAAAACCATTTCTGAATTTTGTGGGGTCCTTAATTCGATTAACTTTAATTCACGACGTTATTTTTGCTGAATGAATAAAAAAAAACAAGTGCATTGTAAGTTGTATGAATTCCTGAAGTATTTTAATCGTCATTTACAAAGAAATTCACCAGATATTTACTGACTAATATCATAGATAGCACAAGAACTTGATGTCGCATGCAGTACCAAAAAAGTAGTATGCATGCAAAATCTTGTTCTTCTGCCATCTATGCTAATATAATATGTATATATTATATACATACCGACTATTTTTTAAGAAGTCAGAAAACAGATTTCGAATTGAGATGCAGAAAAAAATGTCGAGCTCCGAGAGCTCATTTCTCTTCAGAGATGAAATTATATATAGATATGAAAGTAAGTATTATTACATATACCACCTGTGTAGTCTCTTCGCCTCTCTCCTCCTACCTGGTCCACTTCTTGATGCCGCTTCCTAAAATAAATTTAACTCAATTTAAAGTGTATTCAATGAATAAATAATTTGCCACCTACTAAATGATATACTTAAATGCAGAATACTCAATTAAGTGTTTATATCGCTACTTTTATTCTGTGTCGGCCTGCTCAGCGATATGTCCTACTGCAAAATGTACTAATTGGCGCCAGAGTATATCTACTCTCATGTCTTACATAAACTTGTAAATTATGTGTCGTTAATAAACCATAATTTTTAAATACGATCGAATGGAACTAGGACTGTTTTCAAATGAACAGTTTTCCATTTTAGTCGTTAAATTCCTATATGTTCCAGACTTAAACAGAAAAACTTCTTTTACTATGGGTGTAAGTCGAAATTTGGCAGTCTTGAACTGAAATTTTCAAAATAATATCTGATAATTCTACAAAATACATTACTGGCTTATGTAGAAATAAGAGATGTTCGTATCAAATATAGGGCTGTAAATGTACAAAGAGGGAAAACTTTCGTATAAAAACGTACTACAGCTAAAGTCGCAATTATTTAATGTTTATAAGACCACAAATTAAAATTTTAAAATGATTTCCTGAAAAATAGATTTTATTGAGATCTACTAGTCATGCTGCTACATATACCTATGTACATATATCTACGTACATACGATAAAAAAATATGAAAAACATAATAAAATGGAATGCCTGAAACAAGTGTATAACGGCTTAAAGTCAGGCTAGAAATTTCTTGACTAATATGGTTAATGTTTTTAATTGATATTTGGTGCAGTCAGGCCCTTGTTACTAGGGAATATTTTGATTCGAAGAATAGCATTTTAGGTCAGAGAAATAAGTCGAATACGGATTATTACAATGGTATGGAATAAAAATGTTTTTCTTTTTATTTTTTTCAAAAACTGTTGTTTCTAGTTCCATAATTTTTATTTTTTATTAATTATTCGTTTCTTAGGGCATCCTCAGAGCTAACTAACTATGTAACCTAATCTATGTGCAAACTTCAAAAACGATCAGCTCCATATTGCAATTGCCGTAACAGATCATAACAAATTAACAACAGACACGAATGTGAATATGTAACGAACTACTGATACAAATAAATGAATAAATAAAGAACAAACCGTGTATGGATGTAATAATGTAACACAACTGTACACAAATAAATAAATAAAAAGATTACTCTTTTGGACCAAAAATTAATGAGTTGTGTGATGAAATAACAAATTAGAACATTTTGTAGCTTTTGTTATATACCGGAGAATCCCAAAAAATTCTTTCTTGAACAAACAAATAAATAAATAAATAAATGATAGATAAATGAATAAATAAAGAACAAAACACACAATTACAATTTCATTAAATCTGGCTCAAGAAGTAGACTTTTATTAGTAAAGTCTATCTGATCGTTCAGCAAGATCCCGCCATTAATTTTGGATTTTTTAATATCATAAATTTCGTATTTATCTAATACACGACCGCCGCGCAATGTATGCATAAATTCTAAATTTTCTACCTTGTAATTATGTCCTGTGTCAATTAAATGTTTTGCTAAGCCAGAGGTAGGTTTATTTAATTTCGCAGAATTGATATGCTCTCCAAAACGTTGCTTGAATGAACGCTTAGTCTTCCGTACCGTGCAAAACATTAGCAATGCATGAAAAGAGAAAAAAATGACCAAAAAAAAGCAAACATTTTATTTCAACAATTTTTTTTTTCGTTTTGTAACAAATTGTAGTGAATTTAATTAAATTAATTGCAAAAACAATTTTTTTTTCTTCCAAAAATTAATTTTTTTTAAAAGATTGGTAAAATATTTATTTTGTGTGGTGCAAGACAAGAGCAACGTTCAATTTGATTTTAATATTTTGTGAAATATACTTTTGCTTGGATGACTTGGGCACAACGATTTGGCATGGACTCAATTAATTTCTTAATTATCCCAGAGGAAATATTCTCGCATTCATATTTGAGGTTTTCCATTAATGAAGCCTTATTAGGAAATCTCCGGCCCATAATTTTTTGTTTCAGAATCCCCACAGATTTTCGATGGGGTTCGAATCAAGTGATTGGGCCAACCAATCCATGACTCGAATCCCATTTTGCTGAAACCATTCCTGAACCACTTTCGATGTGTGTTTCGGATCATTATCCTGTTGAAACACCCATCGAAGTGGCATCTTTTCTTCTGCGTGCGGCAACATAATAGTCTCCAGAATATTTTTATTGTGGAAACGATCCATAATGCCATCAATTTGGTACTGAAGGCAACCTTTGTAAATTTGTAAGATTTATTAAAGGTAAAATTTTCACATCTTCCTAGATTCTGAAATAAAACAGATGCGGATAAAAAACCCTGGGTTTCGTGAATAACAACACAAAGTTCAAATCTTACAGCCTTTACTTATGTTTAAATTAACTATACTAACTAATTCAATATTATTGTAGAACAACGACTTCATGCACATAAAATTACAAAAAATTTAGAAGCTAATAAAGAATAAATTGCATTTTATTATCAGGCTCACATTCTATTCTAACTATGTGCATACATTCTTACCTACATACAGTGTCTTCTTCTTTTTCTGTTCCGCATGTACACTGTACATACGTACATTACCTAATTCTTTAAATCTATAATTGCATGTACATACATACAATTATTCTCGCCCTATCAAAATTAAGATTTCAAGACGGGCGCACAACTGTATATCAGATTCCATTTTTAACTTAATGCATATACCTTGCATCAAAACTTCTGCATTCCTCACGTACGATTTTCAGACTTCGTCGTGAGAAAGCAACAAAAGAATGAAAAGCTTTTTGATGCTTTTCATGGGTACCTATGTGTAATATTGCCGATCCTCGAGGAGTTCTTTTTTAAAACGTCTATCAGGGCAATCCGGGAGCTCATTTGTTAGCTTATCAGGAGAATTCTTAAATTTAACATAAATACTTTAAAGACTGTAACAATAAAAATAGTGATAATAAAAGAGTCTAAACTAATTATTTTAGAAAAAAGAAATTTGCTTGTGAATTTTATAACCAGAGTTGATAAATGCTAGACAAAAGATATAAGACTGTAACAACAAAAATTGCGAAAATAAAAGAGTTAAAGCCAACATTTTTAGAAGACACTGACATTTGGTTTAACTACTTTATTCCGCTGAACTGCAAATAATAATTTGTATACAAAATCCACCATTGCTCCAAATAGGAAGCAACTTCCTCTAGTAGTTCTTGGAAACTTGCCATGTTGATTCTGCAACTCTGCAATGATACCACCAAGAACCAATTCTTTTATAAAATTTATAAATTTTTCTTACCTAGTAATTATTTTCGTCCCTAGCAGCAGATATAAACACTTGATTGTGTCAGCTGTCGTATGTCAACTTGGTGGCAACTACAAGAAAGCAATCGCACAATAAGATAGAATGGAAGTAAGGTACATACGGGAATGAAACAGCAGCACTATTTCTACTGCCTAAGCGTACATGCCGCTAGCATGCATTAAGTTTCAAACTGCAGCACGAGCAGCACATGAACATGTATATAATTAACTTCGGTAATCATACAGGGAGCTACTGCAGAGCAAAATTATTGTGATGGTACGTCTGGGAACAGCTGCAACAATTCGCGCGTGCTGCATGCAACCCATATGTACGTCGGCCATTTGCATTGCTTTTAATAAGGTACAAATATTCTTTGTAAGTAAAACTTCCATTCGACAAAGACGAAAACTCCTGTTATTTGATGCATATTTATTTGAAAATAAAATGAATTTGTTCAAAATACTTTTAAAGAAAATAAGCTAAGAACAACTTGCAAACAACAATAACTAAAATGCTAACACTTCATGAACAAATGATGAGGCGCAGTTGTTACGGTATGTAGCTGTTGCTATGCCAGTTGTTGCTATGTCAATTCTTGTTGCCATGCGCCTTTGACTTCCGTTCTTTGGTGCCGTGCGCAAACGACAATAAACTTAAATTTGACTTGACTCGAAAAAAGAACAAACAACAACACGAGAAGTAAACAAAAAACCAAACATAGGTTCAAAAAGAAGAAAAAAATACATTAAATCGAACTGAGGGCCAAGTTAAGCCCCAACGCCCTAAATAAGACAAACCGAAGGATGTCAAAAATCAATAAACTAAATCCAAAGAAGGAAGGCAATGAAGAAAGCCGGAAAAGCACTTCATTTTACTTGATTTCTTTTTAGTTTGGCAGTGCAGTGATTAACTTGGCAAGTTTTCTTTGTGTTATTTCCTTGTTTTATTTTCTAGTGTTGTAATTAAAAAATCCGCTACTTTATTTAGTTGGCAATTAAAATAAATATTTTTATTTTGGGTTTCGACTAGATTAAAAATACTGTTTTGGATAGCGACTAAAGTAAAGATTCTTATTACGGGTAAGAAAACTACTAACAAAACTAAAACACTTTATTATGGGTAACTACTGCAATAATGATTGTTATTACGGGTAACGACTGTAATAAGAAATTTCTAACACAAAAATACTTTATTGTGGGTAACGACTGCTATAAAGATTCTTATTGCGGGTAGCGACTGTGGTAAGAAAAATATTAACAAAACGAAAACACGTTATTGTGAGTAACGACTGCAATAGAGATTCTTAATGCGGGTAACGACTGTAATAAGAAAAAATACTAACAAAGCACTTAATTATGGGTAAAGACTGCAATCAAGATTCTTATTGCGAGTAGCGACTGTAATAAGAAAAATTACTAACAAAGCACTTTATTGTGGGTAACGACTGCAATAAGGATTCTTATTGCGGGTAGCGACTGTGATGAGTAAATACCAACATTAAACACGTTATTGTGGATTTTTACTGCAATCAAGATTCTTATTGTGGGTTTCGACCGCAGTAAGAACTACTAACCTCACTTTATTCCGGGTATCGACTACAATAAAGAATATCGTCATTCAAAATCTCATTAAAATAATACACCATGAAAATCTACTGCCAAACATAGATCTATTACAACAAAATTACTATATTTGCCATTAACACTGTAATTTACATTTATTGAATTTTTATAATATAAAATACTTATATATTTTATTTAAAACACATTATTTATCAAATATTGAACCTTTAGTTTGACAACGAATAGAACCACGGACTTATACCAGTGGCATAATTTTCAGCACATTGTTTCATTTATTCCGTGTTCGCTCTGACCACCGACAGAACATTTTATGGTCTTTCGCAGCCAAGTATAAAGTCTAGTGCTTTATATTCTCATTATTTCAAACATGTCTGAACTACAAAAACTTCTCGCTAATCAACCCACTTCTGCTCTAATCTTCGCAAAATCGTTCAATAACTACGACAAAACTGATGTAGAAAAACAAACGAAAGACTTATTTCTGATCGGTTAACCACTCTAACCGAAATGTGGTCGGACTATAAGACTACTTATTATACAATTATTTAAGCTAGGCTAGATTTGGATGATAGTGAATTACAAAAATAGGATTATTTTGCAGACGATCAGTTTTCAAAGGTAGAAAACAAATACTACAAGTTTCGAAATATTCTTAGAGATGCATTCGAAACAAATGTAGCACCATAGCCAAAGACGGAGAATGAATCTTCTTCGTTTCAGAGATTGCCTGGCATAACAGTCCCAAAATTCTTAAGGTCATATGAGTCATGGAGGTCTTATCACGATCTTTTTCATTCCCTGGTGCATACAAATTCTGCGCTATCCCAAGTGCAGTACTTTCATTATTTAAAATCAAGTGTTTCTGGAGAAGCAGAGCACTTATTGCGTCAATTTCCTTTAACCAATTCCAGTTACGACAGCGCATGGCAGATATTGTTTAACAGGTATGACAATAAGCTAGTACTAATCAATCCTAAAAATTCTTTTCAATTTACCAAAAGCGATACAAGATCGGCTAAAGCAATAAAAACTGTGCTGGATATGTCTTCCGAATGAATCTTCGAACTCGAAGCATAGGATGTCCCCACGAAATACTGGGATACGATCCAATTTACATGCTAGTGCAATCCTTGACAGCATAGACTCCTCGCTTATGGGAACAAGAAGAGAACAGTACAGTATGGTGTTGGTTTTAATATAAATTTTGTAACAGCGGCAACACCGTAAACTAAATGTCAAACATATTCGTGACACAGAATTATTGTAGTAGATTTGTTCTAGTTATATATTCATCACTTGTCTTTAATCGATCTGTCAGCTAAGCAATATTTGTATACTAAGAATCTTATCACCAGTAATAAATGGGATAATTGATTAATAAGTAGGTATTGTGTTTTCATTCTCTTTATTAAGAATCCGACAACAATAATCTACTAATAACCCAACAATTGGTGACCCCGACGGCCGATTTATTCAACATCCAATTACATCAAGGGCCGCAGTAACGAAGGCAAGGCAATTGCAAAACAACGCCGGCCAGACATAATTTCCATCAGAGAATCGATATCTGGAGAGAAACTCAAGACAAAACCAGAATCTTCAGAGTTTGCAACTTTATCTGGCTTTAAAAGGTTATGCTAATTATTCTTTCTAAAAAATAGTTTTTTCTTCTCCAATTTGGAGAAGTGAGAAGCGGGAAAACGAAAGTGCCGGTGTCGTGTTGCTAACGGTGACGTGCATTCTTTACCACCATACAAAAACAATATACTACATAACACATATACTACATAACACATATACTAATACGTCAATAAGTGTACATAAATCGAGTGAACAGTGGCACAACTGACAGTGGCTGCAATTATACCAAACAAGTTCGAGCCTACAGCATAGCATATACGCATATCAATAATCTGTAATAAGTATTCGCCATGAAGAAACTTGCGATCGTGACTGTGCAATGGAAAATTATAGTATTGAAGTAGATGTTCGAGATACAGCCCAGCAGGAAAACAGCAATGCGTTTCCAAAATAACTAGTTATGTCTCTAGCTATCAAAGACCATAGTTATCCGAAATTCGTTACTTAAATAGTTACCAGTAACTACATTATGAACTGCAAATGAAAATGAATTATGTTATACGTTACTCTCCCTATATTACGTCAGTCTGCACTACATGTATTCGAAAATATAATAGGGGGATGTTCCCGTTTATCTTCGGGAATTTTGTTATGACTCATGTTCTTGTTGCCGTTTGGAATCGGGCAGCAGTAATTTAAAGTAGTTCAGTGATCAGACATGTCCGCGTAAGTTTGATTTACACCTGTGATTGGATTTTATCTTTTACTCATTGACATTTTTTTTAGAATATACGTATTTACATAATTATTTTGATTTTAATAATATTAATTAATTAGACTAGAAAGAAAGAAAGAAATAAAATTTGTGAAACTATTTGCCATTGTTATTTCCACTTTTATTTAAAACTAGGGAGTGGCTATATAACTAGTTAAAAATAACTGGTCCAATAACTACTTACAAAAGCACATTCCTCCACTGGGAGAGTTCACGCAGCGATACTGATTATTGTGAATATGAGCAATACCATCACAAGACATTACATTTTACTTTCAATGTGTTTTGTATTCACACATACATACATACCTTTTATTCAAGATCTTCATTAAATTCATAATTTCATCTTTTCAATCATTAAAATTAATTCAAGTTAATAACATTTTTCAAATGACATAAGTTTATATAATAACCAATTCTTATATCATTTTTAGCACATCTGGAACTTTAAAGAAAAAGCGAATGAAGTATTTCGAAAAATAAAATAAAAACGTAAAAGTTTTAAATTGGATTTTTTTTTCATAGGGAGTACCGTGCAGAATTTCCTATTTCCATTAGACCCAGATATGCCGAACGTCCTTTATGTATTCTTTTAACTAACTGCAAAATTTGGTAGCTGACTACATGTAACTGTAAAGCACTTCTTCGTTTAGAAGTAAAAATTAGTTTGCAAGCGAATGCAACGATCTAGTATCAGAAGCTGTGAACAGGGATCGGTTTTAATTTGTATTATCCCATATCCCTTAGCAATAAACAAAAATGATAAATTTGCTAAGGTAATGCCCTCTTAATGAAGCAATAATTAACAACTCATTAGTCTATAATGATTCATTATAAACTGGACCACACAGCCATTTCTTTAATTAAGTTGTACTGTCAAACTGGTTTTGATAAACTTATGTCATTGAAGAAGCGATATGGATTGAATTAACGCGATAAACTCTGTTTTTATTTATTTTATTTTCAATTTAACAATTTACAAATGAGAAAAACTTTATATTAAAATGTATACTGACAATATAATTTGTTATTAAGCATTTCTTCTTCAAATCAGGAATGAAGGAAGAAAACACTTCCTTAGGGTACTCCATTATCATCTGATTTTCGAGCCATAATGACGTATACTGTGTGGAACACGGCATTTTAATGAATAGTTAGTACTAATGATTCATTAGATCATGCTGTGTGTCTAGGATATAAGGCTACTATTAAACAAGTGATTTTTAGAACATGCTCCGCACGCAGAATATCATAGTGTAGATGAAGCCATGATTTGATATATTGGAAGACATGGCTACAAACAATTTATAACAAATAAACCAGTCTGATATGGGTATAAAATAAGGGAAGGCACGACACACTACGGTTATATAAATTAGATGGAGTCATATCAAAGATCATCTACAAAAATACATGAAAAATATAAGCATTTAGGAATAGGGGCAAGTATTGTGTATTGTGTGTATTATGCCGACGTTCTGTTATCTAAAGCAAAGCATCCATATAATCTATTTTTCGATAACTTTTTTACCGGAATCCGTTTGTTGGATGAGCTAAAAGAAAGGGTGTAAAAGGAACGGGCACAATAAAAGATTATCGTATACCCGAATCAAATTTAATTGCAAAAAAGCTCATGCAGAAAAAAATAGAGGCTATTACGAATACGAATTAACATATGATGGTATAGTTGCTTTAAAATGGCATGATAATAATGTAGTAGATATGGCATCAATTTCTGTGAAAGAATTTCCAGAGCCTTCATCTCGAAGATATTCTCAAAGTAAAAAAAAAATATTTATATTAGTCAGCCAAACACTATCCATGCTTACAACAAGTACATGGGGGTTGCTGATCAGGCGCATCAAAATATTAGCTTATATCGCTGCAACATCAGCGTGTCTGCATTTTTGCTCAGATGATTGATTCCGCAGCACAAAATGCCTGGCAGCTCCATACGAAAAGTGCCGGGCTCATTTGGTGGAAAGAAATCAACTACTTCGAATATTAGATCATCATTATTATATCTGGCAATGACACCCGACATCGTACCACTCGAATGTTACTTAACCTGGGAAACTGAAACAGACATTCGGGTGTATATCGGCGCGGACTGCACATGTAATCTGTATAGCTAGTTATTCATAATTAATTAAGTTAGAATTGTAAACTGTTAGAAATATTCATAATTAAAGAGTGAACTACGCGTTTTTAATAGTAAAACCATAACATTGGCGACGAGATTAATAAATCGCGACAGGTTTGTTTTTTTTTTTTGCCAAAATTCTACTCATTTTAAGCTCACATTCGTGATTCCGATTAATCAGCGAAATGGATAAAAAAATCTAGCCGAGATTATGTTCGCAGGTTTACTTAAACAGCAGCAAACCTGGGTAGAAAAGCAAATCAGAGGAACTTCAGAAACAACGACGGAATTTGTGTCAAGTGCTGGTGTGCCGCCATATCACATGTTCAATATGAGATCGCAACAGTATGAAATGTATTATAGCCAGATAAATCAATATTTTTTAGCATACAATGTAACTGAAGAGGACAGAAAACGTGCATATGGTATTTCCTTTCATGGATAGGCTCTGACCTCTATGACTTTCTACAAAAATTATTTGGCAATGAAGATTTATCTACGAAATCGTTCCAAGAACTAACGCACAAATTAACATCACATTTTAAGTCAAATGTACATGTGTTAGCATCTCGATATGTGTTTTCCAGAAACGTAATGAAACCCGACCAATCATACGCAGACTGGGTGGCGGATCTGGAAGGTTTAGCTAGAAATTGCAAGTATGTGTGTGGTAACGACAAATGCAAAACAGAGTTTGTAGCGGATTTAATACGGGACATGATAGTTTTCAACACACCACACGAAATAGTTTGTTCCGCAGCATTACAGAAATCCAATCCGTCATTAGAAGAAGTAATAGCCCTCGCATCCACGTATGAGATAACAAACAAATCATCCCAAGTAATAAAAGGGGAAAAAGAAAGTCAAGTTACAGTAACCGCCAAAAGCACAGTCGTAATCGCCTCACAAATCAGAATCAAACTTAATATCTGTCACGTTCATGTAGTGCCACCCGAAAGCAGCATACTATGTAGCAATTCCAACCTCAATTCATGTTCTGGTTGTGGAATACATCACAACAGAGCTATTTGTAAATTTCGGAAGACCAAATGCGTTTTGTGTAATCGTAGTGGACATATAGCTCCTGTGTGTAAGTCTGTATGTATGAAGGCCAACGAAAACAATTGCAATTGAAGTGAAGTATATAAAAGCCAATCGAAGTGAGGTGTATAAAAACAGTTTAATAGATTGCGTATTTTCAGAAGGAAATATTTTTTCCATAGAGGAATACAGCAATAATGCTTCTTGTTTAGATACGCCATTCAAAAATGACATTTTCTCGCGCGAAAATCATAAATTATTAGCAAATCTAAAAGTGAACGATGTCCCAATGAAATTTTTAGTGGACACGGGAGCGTCATGTTCCATTGTTTCTCTGAAAGGATACGCTGAGTTAAATAAGCCAACTTTTCGCAATTCCAGGTGTATATTAAAAGCATATGGTGACACACAAGTTCCAGTACTTGGAGTAAATATGGGTTCCATCGAATAGAAGCAGCCATTAGTATTTACAAATGTCAAAAGTGGTAACAATATTTTAGGCATGAATTGGTTGGATTCTTTTAATTGTTGTATAGTGAAGAACATTTTGCAGATAAGTTCAGCATCCACCTCTATGTCAAAAATTGATGAAATATGTGCAAAATTTAATAATTTATTTGATGCAACCTTAGGTCAATGTAACTCTTTTAAAGCTCAATTACAGTTAAAGGAAAATGCAAAGCCAAAATTTCACAAACTAAGACCATTTGCTTTCGCTCCAATAAAAGGATTTGAAGAGGAATGTAAAAGACTCGCCGATGCAGGCATATGGAGACCAGTACAATTCAGCAACTAGGCTGCGCCAATAGTAATAGTACCTAAACGTAATGGCGAACTTCGGATCTGTGGGGATCTTAAAGCCGTCAATAAACAACTGGATGTGGAGCAATACACAATTTTTCGTGTAGAGGAACTTTTCCATAAACTTAGAGGAGGTAAACGATTTTCGAAGATTGATCTAGCAGATGCCTATCTGCAAGTCGAACTTGACGAGTCCTCAAAGAAGTTGATGGTTGTTAATACGCTACTAGGTCTGCTTGAATATCAACGCCTACCGTTTGGAGTTGCCAGTGCCCCCACCATTTTCCAGAAACTAATCATCCAATTAATAGTCGGCATTCCTAGATGCGCCACTTACCTAGACGACATCGTAATCACAGGAACAGACGATGATGATCAAGATTAGAAGAAAATGGACTTCATTGTAATCGCAGCAAATGTGAGTTTTTCAAGGCTGAAATTGAATATTTAGGACATGTTATCAGCAATCGAGGTCGTTAAAAATCTGCCACGCCCAGACAATCTCAAGGAACTGCAAGCTTTCATGGGTAAAATTAATTACTATCACAAATATATACCGAATTTTTCTCAGCTTTCAGCCCCCTTAAACAGACTACGGCACAAAGATATCGCATATATTTGGTCATCAGAGTGTGAGCGAGCTTTTTCAAAGCTTAAGTCCTATATTATAGAGGCCACTAGATTAACATATTTTAACAAAAACTTGCCCATTGTCCTGGCTACGGCCGCCACATGGCACGGTATTTGAGTCGTAATTTCTCATATCTATCCTAATGGCGATGAAAGACCCATAGTCTATGCATCAAAAACGTTAAATGCACACCAAAAGCGGTATAGTCAGATTGAAAAAGAAGCTCTCGCTATTATTTTCGGTGTACAAAAATTTAATCAGTATTTGTATGGCCGACAATTAACTTTGCTCACCGATCATAGGTAGGTTCAGATTTAGATTTTGATGCTTCCGAGGAAGCTTGTTTGTCAATTGACCACATGGAAGAGCTAGAAAATTTCCCGATTGATAGCCATCACATTGCTGATTGCATCACAAAGGATTCGGTGCTGAAGAAGGTTCGCCGTTATATCAAAATCGGCTGGCCGAACAAACTAAATGGCACGGAACGAAATTCCATTCTTCGATCGATGTTCTTCACTGAGTATGGAACGAAATGTTATTCTTTTACATACGTGCTATACGAGAGCAGTAGTTCCAAAAATTCAATGTAAAAGAGTTCTAGACTTAAATCACACTGGACATTGAGGCGTAGCAAGGATGAAACAAGTAGCAAGAAGATATTGTTGGTAGCCTGGAATAGACAAGGACATAGAGGAAAGAGCAGCAACCTGTAAAGAATGTCAAGAAGCAAGTAGCAATCCACCAAAAGGATTCAGCAATTGGCCTACACCGGACAAACCTTGGCAACGCTAACACGTGGACTTTGCGGGTCCTTTTCTAGGATCTATGTGGATAATATGTGTTGATGCATTCTCTACATTTCCATATGTTAGTAAAATGAGCACAACAACTGGAATTGCTACAGTTAAGGCACTGCAGAACATCTTTACTATTGAGGGATTACCACAAGCCATAGTACCTGATAACGGTCCGCAATTCGCATCAGAACAATTTTCAGAATTTATGACACAGAACAAGATCATACATTTTAGAGCATCACCGTTTCATCCAGCTTCTAACGGAGAGGTAGAAACGTATGTCAGAACTTTTAAGCATGCGTTAAAAAAGGCTATTAGTGAAGGAAAGGAGGATCACAATTCACTAACTACAGTTTTAAGCACATATCGTGCGACACCTAACTCTGCAACAGGGTTATCAGTATCACCGGCTGAATGACTTCATGGACGTCAGCCCGAGTACCACTATCATTTTTATTGCCTGCGGAGGTACCACTATCGAAAGTCAAGCAGCCATTGCGGAAGTTCGCAACGATTGATTTAGTAATTGCCAAGTCCAGAGTGGATCGAAGGCATCAGAGAAAGAAAACTTGGTCATGTGCTGTATTTGGTCAGGATCTCGAATAGATTAATTAGAAGACATATCAACCAGCTTAAACATCGTCAATATCCTTGAAGCCAGAAGAGTAATCAGCGCTGTTCAAAGAAGCCGAAGTAGTCGCAATTCACCTGTTAATAATAGATAATCGCCGAGAGCATCAGCAGCAACATCACTCCGACGGTCAGAGAGAGTTCGACGACCAGTTGTTAGGTTTGACCCATCTACGTGCAATTAAGAGAGGAGGAAATGTATATCCGGCAATGACACCCGACATCGTATCACTTGAATGTCACTTAATGAAATACCTGGGAAACTGAAACAGACATTCGGGTGTATATCGGCACGGGCTACATATGTAATCTCTATAGCTAGTTATTCATAATTAATTAAATTAGAATTGTGAACTGTTTGAAATATTCATAATTAAAGAGTGAACTACCAAGTATGCGTTTTTTAAAAGTAAAACCATAACAATTATCTTATGGTATTGATGTTCGTGTTGATAAAATGGATCATTTCGTCAAGGTTCAAATGAAGCAGACACGCTGCGCTCACTGTCATACCAAATGTACAACGCGATGTCACAAATGCAACATTGGGTTACATATAAAATGTTTTATTGAGTACCACACCATAAACTAAAAATATAATTTTTTCAGTTACTAAATTTATAACGAATTGTTATGAATTTAATTCATTTAAAAAAATAAAATAACATAAAAGTATCAATAAATTATACCTATATACTATATATAATTTTAAACCGAATGCCGAATGTCCTATATTAGTCCAGTCAATAGGAACTAGGTCGGGCCTTTGCCATACAAAAGGTGGGGCAGTTGTACCCCTCGGCTGGGGGGCTACGCGCGGTACGCCATCTTGGTCTCAAGGTACCGAAAATTGGCTTTTTCAAAATTATTCCTCAAAGGTTGATCCTACGGCAAAAGTGTAAAAACATAAATTTGAAGAAGACTAAATTCCCTACATTTTTTGTAAAAACACTTTTTTTGTAAGTCTGATGTGTAACGAGTTACAGCGGCGGAAACGTGAACATTGTTCCAAAATATGCCTACATATAGTACATTATACAGGATATTTCGCCCATGGTGCTCCATAGGGCAGGAGGTGATAGTAGTCACCTAGCCAAATAAAAACCTGTAAGGCAAGGGGGAGAGGCATCTTAACCGTTTCGAAGTTACAGTGTGATTAAGTAAATTTGGTAGTCTTTCACAAAATAACCTGTATTTTAAAAGTACTGAGCGTGCGGCCACTTACAGAGATCATTGTGTGCAGAACTGCAAGAGATTTCCAACGACAGCTCGACCAGCCCCAAGGCATTCTAGAAATACCGAGTCCTATATCTGAGGTCCGTCGGTTTATTGGTACAGTCGCATTGCACAGAAGATTCGTTCCTAATTTTTCAACCTTGATTCCTCCCATCATCGAGGTACTGAAAAAGGAGAAACATTTTGAATCGTCTAAGAAATGCGAAGAAGTGTTTCGAAAAGTAAAAGAAAATTTAATAAGTGCACCGATGTTGACTTGCCCAGATGTCAACCACCCTTTTATAATCCACACGGATGCATCAGGATACGGGCTAGGGGCAGCTTTTACACAGAGCTTCGGCGCAGAAGATAGAGTTATTGCTTACTTGAGTCGTTCACTAAATAGGTGTGAGCGTAATTCGGTCTTTCTGCTTTTTGGGGTACCAAGAAGTTTAATTTGCGATAACGGCACACAATTTAGAAGTAAGAAACTGAAGAACTTATGTATGCATACTACCATCCGCAGGCGAAGCCAGGAACGTACTATTCAGGTAGTGAACTCAATGCTTCGAATGTACGTGGCGGAAAACCACAGGAAGTGGGATTTGTGCTTGGCCAAAGTGCCGTGTGCTATCCGTTCGTCTACGCATGATGTGTTGAAGATGACACCGTATTTTGTGAACTTTGGAAAAGAAATGTTGATTCACGGGTCAGAGCATAAGCATGCTAAATCGCAAGAGGAGATTAACGTTACCAGTAGATCAGAAGTGTTAGAAAGGTAAGAGCAGATGTAAGAGAAAGGCTGGTAAAAGCAGCTGAATTATCGAAGCGCAGTTACGACGGGATTGCAAGTTCTTCGTGAACGATAAGGTCTTGAACAGGAACTATGTACTTTCCGATGCTACCCAGTACTTCAACGCAAAACTTGCACCTAAGTATACCGGCCCCTTTATCGTAGGAAGCCTTGTCCCACCTTGGACCTATGAGCTTAAAGACGCCAGTGGTAAAAACGTGGGAGCATGGCATAGCAACGATCTTAAAATGTATCACTCGAATAGTGAAGAGTAGAGTATGGAGCACTTGATATTCTAATAGGATCACGACGTCTTATATCGTGATCGTTATGGTTGTCACTGTCATTATTCTTAATCTATGCACTCGCCAATATTTGCTTGGGATCAAAAGAGTTCGATCAACCTATCTTATGACTATTATGGTTTTATTGTCGTTATTCCTAAATTACGCAATTTCCAGTAATTCCTTGGGATTAAATAATAAAGTTAGGGTACCCCGATTATAACTGTTATAGTCTTTATTATCATTATTATCAAGCTCTGCACAAAATCTCCCGGAGGAAAAGGAGGAATGTTACGGTCAAAGGCGTATATGGCCTGAAAAGGAATAGTATATTATAATTAAATATTACATCATGCGAGTTCAATTCACCTGTGTTTGTTCGTCCTTAACTCTTTGCCGTGTAAAATATTGATTCTCCAAAAGATTTTCTATAATTCAGACGAATTATAACTTTTATGCTCACCCGGGGTATCAGATTGGAGAATCACCGTAATAAAACGCAGGAAATACATTTATCTCGTATATTCGAGGGACTTCGTTATCGGAATCCTCATCGCCATGGCTAAATAGAGATAGACTCCATATAAGATCTATCTGGCCGTCATCCCCCTTCCAGTGAAGCTGAGACCTGAAAGTAGGAATGAGTTAGCTAGTCTACTGTTCATTGTGCTGCTACAAAGTAAATACGCACGTAAGCAGGCAGCAGCTCTTACAAAACACCATCGACGATTTCGTATCCCTATGGAGCAACCATCAGCTATAAAAAAAATTTAAAGTACATGTTATATTATTTTATCTATATTACACTATAGCAGTAGATAGTTATAAGTGCATGGAGTATTGCGTTGTTACTAATAACAATAGACTAGTGGATTAATAGGTCTAGGTAAGAGCAGTTGAATTAGTTAGAATGGAAATATTGTGAGTTGTTTTAAGTTAATGATTTGAATCCATTAAACATAGGGGAGTGTTGGGTAGTAAGTAAGAAAAATGAATATTAGTGAATAATTAGACATTAATCGTAAAGTTACCATTAGTTAGCATGTAGAAACGGCACGATGCGGCGCGCGAGGGTCCGATATACCTGAAAAGAAATGTTTTTATAATCGTAGAAAGCAGTACTCATTTTATTTTGCGATAAAGTTACGTAAATGTATATATAAACTTACTTCGTCAAAGGTTCCCACAACTCTTCCCTGGGAAAGAAAAAAAAAAACAATTCTCAATAACACCAACCATAACGTGACGAGACAAATAACCATTTTTCAAAACAAGCTTCAAAATCTAAAACAAAAGATGGGAAAAGAGAAAAAAAAATCATAAATTCGGCCGAGCTGATCGTAGCCCACAGCAAAACAAATTTTTTAAAAGTAATAATTGCCCGATGCAGATAATTGTCCCCGATTTCAAACACTGCTGGAAAAGGTCAAGATAGGGGGGGGGGCTGTCTGCGGGAGATGGAGAACCTCTGGTAGGAGAAGCGGTCAGTTCGAGTTGGGCACCGGTGAAAGAAGGAAATCTACCTAGCTAACAGCCCCGAGTTGTTTTTTACGTTGGCGGAAAAGTTATTAAAGTTGAGGGTTTTAAATTAAAAAGAAGTAAAAAGTTAGCAATTAATAAAAAAACTGGCTCGCCCACTTAGTAACAAAAAAAAAAGTATTAATCGTGGAGTTCAATTGTGGCTTGCTTTTTTTTTGTGAAAATAGATATATAAGTGATTTAGGACTCAAAAACCACGTGGCGCCCTTGGGTGCTTTGGAGCGGATACCTGTATATCCAACTCACACCTCCAGCTAGCCGGCATAATACACGCATTAAAATTGCGTGTAACGTTTTGGCGCCCAACGTGGGCCCGACAGCAGGAGCCAGAGCACTTCTTTTATGTAAAAGAATATATAAATTTAAATCTAAAACCTAAATAAATTATCGGGGAAATTGGCAGAAATCAAGGTTTGAATGTTGCGACACATACATATGTTAAAAGCAATTGCAGCAAAAGAAGCACAACAAGGTAAGTCAGTATAAAATGCAGCTAGGAAACATTGGTAGCTGTGTATGTGAGTTAAACATGTATAAAAGTTGGCTGGAGTGAAAATCTCGATTTATTTTGAGTGGAAATAAAAGAACTCAACTGATGATAACGAATGAGTCTTCTTCAAAGTCCAAATCGCTATCCATGGTAATTATTCATACACATATCACAGCAGCACGACTGTGCTTGGATTTTTTTTTTTTTTTTTTTTTTGCATGTACTTAAATTTACGATTCTCCTATATTATGAAGCATATTTGTTGATGGTTTTTTATGACCCCATATAAATCCATTTCGGAGTTTACTTGCCTTGCTCCATCTCACTGCAGCTGCAATCATACTCAATCACGCAGATCTAATCAATACGGCGGTGATAACGAAAATCGGAAATTTTACTGTAACCACAAGTTTTAAGCGGCACTGTGAATATTTACCAGCTGTGAGGCTGTGGTTATTGATAGTTCTGTAAAGATCAGTATAACAAGAAGTTTTTTTTGTGCAATTACGAGTTCACTGAACCCCGACCGAGGACAACATTTGATCTAGTTTCCTATGGATGAACTCTTTTGCCGATTTAGTTGTCGTGACGTAGGAATTGTGAAAAAAAAGAAAAAAAAACTTTGCTCCAGATGATAATTGTTTTGGCTTACGATTTGTGGGGAAATATTTATCTTGTTGCACTCCTGTGCTTAGAATGCTAATGTATACTTGGATAATTTCTGAGTAAAGGTAGAACGTGAATAGGATTTCTTTCGTTTCTTTATTAAATTTGGGGGAAAATGGGATATTTTGAAACACTTTCATTCGCTTAGTATGTAAGTATGACACTACTCATAGTAGTAGTAGTACGTAGTATTCTTTCGAGTAAAGATACATTTTAGTACTTAGAATATATATATTATATACGCAAATGCAAAAGGTGCTGATGATGTCAAAGGTGCATTATACTGGATAAAAAAAAATAGCCTTCTAATCCAATCTACTCTCCTTCAGGATTGAGACTGATAATTCTTGATTTTGAGCTAGTTTTAAATATCGAATAATAAAAGAAAAAAAAACAAAAAAAAAATTAGCCGTACAAGTTTTTCGGACATATCAGAACGGATCCATTTTAATTACTTCTCAACCCGGTCTGAAATTTTTGCTTTTTTTTTATATTTGGTGCACATTCCTGCTTGTCAAATATGGTAATTATTTTATATGACTGAAGGCATTATTAAAGAATGTTGCTTATTTGATTATAATTTATTTTTGTTGGGATTTAAAGCACGTACAAACATAGGGAGAAAAATATTTTACTACTTTTGTTGCAAGGGAATTAGTAATCCTAAAGATCCAGACAATAAGACGTTTGGAATTATTTCACCCATGTCAGCAGTGTACTGGCTACCTAACAGCAATTTTTCGTTTTTGTTTGGCAGCTCTAAGATAGTACATGAGTAGTAAAGCAAGTTCGCAGTATATTGTTGATTTATTGATTTATGGTTTCAGAGAATTGCTTTCGAAGAGTTAAATTCGTAAAACATGCCAAAGGTCCCAGTTATTATTGGTCAGATTTTCGCTAATAGGGTTTATTGCAGAAAAAAAAATGGAGATTAATAAATTGAGCAAAGATGAACTCGTCTATGAACTAACCATTCGGGGGCTGATGACAGGTAAAGTTGATGACATGAGGGTCACCCTCCGATCATTATTAAAGACAGAAAAAGGAGGTAGGTAAAACCTTAGCGATTACTCCATACCCATATACATTCGAAGAGGACAAAGAGGCTCTAAATAAGGAGATAGATGAAATTGAGGGATTTTTGGAAAATTTTGGAGGAGATTGTGGGTCGTCCGACTTCAAAAAATTTTTAACATAGATCGAATGGGCTCTTTGCAGAATAGACCGAGTTGCCGTGTTAAGTGAAGAACAAAAAAAGGACAAATCCTTGATTAGAACCAAGTTAATTTTCGCGTTAGGGATATTGCGTACCAAGGCCGAGGGTGACGGGGATGATGAAGATTTCTGGGATGAGGCCGAAGACTTATTAGTGACTGCAAGGGCACTAACAAGAGCTCGCCATCCAGTACCTTTATATAAATGGGAAATAAAATTTTCTGGGGAGCATTCACAGTCAGTTAACTCCTTCCTCGAAAGAGTAAATGAATTTGCGGAGGCTCGTGGAATCGATACGAAACAACTATTCCGATCAGCTCTAGATCTATTCATGGGTCGGGCACTCTTATGGTACAGAGCTAATAAAGTTAATTTTCAATCTTGGGCTGATCTAGTCAAGGAACTAAAAAAAGAATTCCTACCGTCGGACTAGGACGATCGCTTGATTGAAGAAATCAAGAAACGAACCCAAGGCAAGGAAGAATCAATGGGCATGTATACTGCCATAATGACTAATATGTTTGCACGCTTGTCCTATCCGCTCCCCGAAGAACAGCAACTTAGAATTCTGAAGCGTAGTATAGCTCCGTTTTATCAGACGCAATTGGGTTTGACTGAGATCAAGACCCCATACAAGAGTTGGTCGATCTAGGTAGACGCCTAGAGTCCATCCGTAATTCTGTCGAAGAGTTCATATCACCCCCTGCGAGGCGAAGTAATCAGCTACTGGAACCGGGCATAGCCTACGTTTCCATCGAGCCTCCTATGATAGGGGAAATATGTCAACCTTCACCCTCTAATTCTTATTGTCGGAAATGTTTTAAATGTAATCAGACTGGTCATATCGCGCGATTTTGTAGACAGATTTATAGATGTTTCGGATGTGGCGCGCCAGGAGTAATTCGTTAAAGGTGTGTAACGTTCTCACGGTTGGTCTCACTTTTCACCGTTGTCTATAGCATCAATTCAGTAACACAGTCGGAAATTTTATATTAAACACTTTATTCAGTTATTTTTATTAAACTTTGTATATATAAAGTATTATGTTATACCTATATATTATGTACGTCTGTTAATTATAATTATTCATTAAATTTGCTACACTGACTCACGCTTCTATTTTTCTTAATTTTAAATCACTTTCAATCGCACTGCCGCTATTACTTGCTTTCCGTTTTTTTTCACTTACTTTCTAAAAATCAACTCACTAACTGACTGCTAACTGAACTAACTCCTCACTCAGCTGAACTTCAAGCTTTTTACACATATCAAAAATAGTTCTTACAAAAATAAACAAATTGCTACACATCGTCATCACCTCATTAGTTCACCTTGCAATTAAACAAAAAATGAATTAATCACCATTTTCCATATTTCACTTTGAACCACTTCTGGTATCGATATGTTGTGTCATTTGATCCGAATTACATTTTGCAAAGTTATTAATGCAGGTCAGATTTTTTATATCACAACAAGAGAAATGGTGTTACATGGCCTTTTGATGTTGTGATGATGACTATGTGGAGCAATATCGTAACAGGTTCAGCCAGTGTATCAATAGAAGCAATGTACCTAGAAGTAATGCCGATCGTCAAGCAGCACAGATAGCGGGAGCCGCGAGCTATTCAAAAATACGAGCGAGGAGTTTAGTGGTAGAAAGGGAGAATGCACTGAACACGGTAGTGGATTATATCTTTACGCAGGTAGGGAAAGATGTGCGGCCTCATCTGAAAATTTCTATATTGGCTTAAGTATTTGCGGGTTACTCGACTCGGGGGCGTCGCGGACAATAATCGGTGGACCCGGCATAGACTTATTAAAGAATTTGAAGCTGATCATAAGAGAGTCAGGTGCATAAAAAGTAAATTTAGCTAATGGATTGGCTGTGAGTGTTTTAGGAGAAGTCAGCTGCCTATTACGCTAAAGAAAAGAGTTAAGGTTTGCGAAGTGCTACTTATTCCCGAACTTCCTCAGGTTATCATCCTAGGTATAGATTTTTGGCGAGATTTTTGCATTCAGGCTAATTTAAAAGAGAATTCGTGGCAATTCTCGAATTCTGAAGACGATATTCATGTCAGTGCATTACAAAGTCAATCTAAATTATTACCAGAACAGAAAAGGGAATTGAATGAAATTGTTGAGCAAGCAAAGGTTAAAATGGGCACAAAGCTTGGTTGTACGAATAATACATACATATGATAGAGACAGAAGCACGGCCAATAAAACAAAGATACTACCCGGTATCGCCGGCAATCCAAAAGGTATTAAAAGCAGAACTCCAGCAGATTTTAGAAGCAGGGGTTGTTGAGCAATCAAATAGCTCGTGGGCATAGCCTGTTGTACTTGTTAAAACGAAAGATGGCAAATACCGATTCGGCGTGGATTTTAGGAAATTGAATGCGGTGACTAAAAAGGATGCATACTCCCGTCCACATGTGTCCGCTATGCTGGATAAATTGCGAGATGCCAAGTATATGTCCTCCTTGGACATAAAATAGCGTTATGGCAGGTCCCTCTGGAAGAGAAGACCAACCAGTATACTGCATTCACTGTTCCGGGTAAGGGTTTATTCCAATTCTGCGGAATTCCTTTTGGATTGAGCAATTCTCTAGCTACTTGGCAATGTCTGATCGACCGCGTCCTTTCGGGGGTTTTCGAGAGCAAAGTATTTGTATACTTGGATGACGTTATCATTGTGACGCAATCATTCGAGGAATATAAGAAAGTATTAGTGGATGTTTTGAGGAGATTGCAAGAGGCGGCTCTAGTTATAAATTTCGAAAAATGCGAATTCTGCAGGCCCGAACTAAGATACCTAGGATATGTAGTAGGCGAGCATGGTTTGCTGGTTGACCCTGAGAAAGTCCAATGCATTCTAGAAATACCGAGTCCTAGGAATGTATCTGAGGTACGTCGGTTTATTGGTACAGTCGCATGGTATAGAAGATTCGTTCCTAATTTTTCAACCTTGATTGCTCCCATCACCGAGTTACTGAAAAAGATGGAAAAATTTGAATGGTCTCAGAAATGCGAAGAAGTGTTTCGAAAAGTAAATGAAAATTTAAAAAGTGCACCGATATTGACTCGCCCAGATGTCGACCACTCTTCTATAACCCACACGGATACATCAGGATACGGGTTACTTGAGTCGTTCACTAAATAGGTGTGAGCGTAATTACTCCACAACGAAGCGCGAATGCCTGGCAGTACTGTGGGCCATAGAGAAGTGTCGTCCTTATATAGAGGAACCAGATTTTCGGTAATTACAGATCATGCTTCGGTAGTTTGGCTACACAATTTAAAGGACACCACGGGAAGGCTAGCAAGATGGGCAATGCGGCTCCAACAATATGAATTTGATATAATTCATCGAAAAGGAAAGGAACATCTACTGCCAGATCTATTGTCGCGATCAGTCCCCCCAGTATTAGAGTGTGTCTCCCAAAATATCCAGAATTGGCCATGCACAACGATCGTTGGAAGAAAGTAATCCCAAAGTATAAGCGTAAGAATGTGATCTTTAAGGCTCATGATATTCCCACGTCAGGCCATCGGGGTATCCAAAAAACGTATAATCGTTTGGTCCAGAGTTACTATTGGCCAAAAATGAGATCAGATGTGTCTTCTTATGTGAGAGGATGTATTACTTGTCAGATGATAAAGCCAGAGCTTAGGAAACCGATTGGGCACATGGCGTCGCGAACCGTCAACAACAGTCCTTGGGAATCGATTAACGCCGATTTGATCGGGCCTGTACCACGTTCAAACAAAGGGTATAAATATCTATTAACAGTAACAGATCAATTCTCTAAATTTCCTCTTTTATTTCCCTTACGTTCCGCAAGCGCTTCTCTAATTTACCAAACTTTGGAGGATTCGGTCTTTCTGCTTTTGGGGTACCAAAAAGTTTAATTTGCGATAACGGCACACAATTTATGTAGAAGTAAGGAACTGAAGAACTTATGTATGCATACTACCATCCGCAGGAGAACTCAGCGGAACACACTAATCAGGTAGTGAAATCAATTCTTCGAGCGTACGTGGCGGAAAACCACAGGAAGTGGGATTTGCTATCCGTTAGTCTACGCATGATGTATTGAAGATGACACCGTATTTTGTGAGCTTTGGAAAAGAAATGTTGATTCACGGGTCAGAGCATAAGCATGCTAAATCGCAAGAGGAGATTAACGTTACCAGTAGATCAGAAGCGTTAGAAAGGTAAGAGCAGATGTAAGAGAAAGGCTGGTAAAAGCAGCTGAATTATCGAAGCGCAGTTACGACGGGACTGCAAGTTCTTCGTGAACGATAAGGTCTTGAGCAGAAACTATGTACTTTCCGATGCTGCCCGGTACTTTAACGCAAAACTTGCACCTAAGTATACCGGCCACTTTATCGTAGGAAGCCTTGTCCCACCTTGGACCTATGAGCTTAAAGACGCCAGTGGTTAAAACGTGGGGACATGGCATAGCAACGATCTAAAAATGTATCACTCGAATAGTGAAGAGTAGAGTATGGAGCACTTGATATTCTAATAGGATCACGACCTCTTATATCGTGATCGTTATGGTTGTCACTGTCATTATTCTTAATCTATGCACTCGCCAATATTTGCTTGGGATCAAATAATAGAGTTCGGTCAACCTTTGTTATGCCTATTATGGTTTTATTGTCGTTATTCCTAAACTATGCAATTTCCAGTAATTCCTTGGGATTAAATAATAAAGTTAGGGTACCCCGATTATAACTGTTATAGTCTTTATTATCATTATTATTAAGCTCTGCACTTGCCACGATTTTCGCAGGCGTTAATAATTCTAGATGATGGTGTAAAGAGAGATTTTTTTTTTACAAAATCTCCCGGAGGAAAGGAAGGAATGTTACGGTCAAATGCGTATATGGCCTGAAAAGGAATAGAATATTATAATTAAATATTACATCATGCGAGCTCGAGTTACCTGTGTTTGTTCGTCCTTAACTCTTTGCCGTGTAAAAGATTGATTCTGAAAAAAGGTTTTCTATATTTCAGACCACTTATAACTTTTATGCTCACCCGGGGTATCAGATTGGAGAATCACCGTAATAAATCGCAGGAAATACATTTATCTCGTATATTCGGGGGTCTTCTTTATAGGAATCCTTATCGCCATAGCTAAATAGAGATAGTCTCCATATTAGATCTATCTGGCTGTCATCCGCATTCCAGTGAAGCTGAGACCTGAAAGTAGGAATGAGTTAGCCAGTCTATTGTTCACTGTGCTGCTAGAAAGTAAATACGCACCTAAGCAGGGAGGAACTGTTACAAAACTCCCCTCGACGATTTCGTATCCCTATGGAGCAACCATCAGCTATAAAAAAAATTAAAGTACATGTTATATTATTTTATCTATATTACACTATAGCAGTAGATAGCTATAAGTGCATGGAGTATTGCGTTATTACTAGTGGATTAATAGGTCTAGGTAAGGGCATTTGAATGAGTTAGAATGGAAATATTGTGAGTTGTTTTAAGTTAATGATTTAAATCCATTAAACAGAGGGGAGTGTTGGCATTCACGCATGGTGATTTTTTATTATCGATCTAAAGCAAATTATCATCAGAAGTTCAAATTATCAACGCTGCAGTGAAGTGAGCCAGCCAGAAACAACTGTACACGGGTAGTACAATGCATTTACACTTGTTAAAATGACAATAAAAATCTATTTAGAAAAAATTGAGTAGGCAACGAATATTTCTGACTGAATAGAATTTACAAACAAATTTTTTTTCTTTTGTTGCATTTTAAACAATAGAAAACGAAGTGCAGCTGCTATGCCAATTTGCCTTGCGCCTTTGAATGCCGTTCTTTGGTGCCATGAGCAACCCATGGCTATATAAATCAGAATCTGACTTGACTCGTTCTCTTTTGCAGTTTGGCAGTGCAGTGATCTAATTGGTATTCTAATTCCTAGTGTTATTTCCAAGTGCTCTAAATTTTATTATCATTTCGCAGATTTATTTCCAAGTGTTATAAAGTTTACTAACAGTTGAAATACTTTATTTTATTGACAGTTCAAATAATTATTTTTATTCTGGGTATCGACTAGATTAAAGATTTTATTTTGAGTAGCGATTAAATTAAAGATTCTTATTGTGGGTATCGACCGAATAAGGAATTTACTAATCTGAACTACATTATTACGGGTCTTGACCGAATAAAGATTCTTATTGCGGGTATCGACCGAATAAGAAATTTACTAACATAAACCACTTTATTACGGGTCTCGACCGAATAAAGATTGTTATTGCCGGTATCGACCGAATAAGAAATTTACTAATATAAACCACTTTATTACGGGTCTCGACCGAATAAAGATTCTTATTGCTGGTATCGACTGAATAAGAAATTTACTAACATAAACCACTATATTACGGGTCTCGACCGAATAAAGATTCTTATTGCGGGTATCGACCGAATAAGAAATTCACTAATTTAAATCAGTTTATTACGGGTCTCGAGCGAATAAAGATTCTTATTGCGGGTATCGACCGAATTAGAAATTTGCTAATATAAACCACTTTATTACGGGTCTCGACCGAATAAAGATTCTTTCTGTGGGTATCGACTGCAGTCAGAATTAATAACCTCACTTTATTCTGGATATTTTTTTTTTTTATATTATTAAGTCAAGCTCAGGGGATACCCTATGATGCAAAGCACAGCATGGCAGGAAGGAGATAGGGAAAGGATTACGGGATATGAGGAAAGTGGCGGAGGTGCCGATGTATGTCGCCCTTAAACTTCCGCAGATTGTATGCCGGAGGAAAAACAGAAGATGGTAAGCTGTTCCACATTCGCACTGTTCGGGATAAAAAACATCTCGGAATTTTACTGTACGGCCGAAAGTAATTTGAAGGGTTAAAGGATGTGCGCGGTTTGCAGCGCGAGTATTGCGTGCAGGAATTATTCTACAAGGGATTAGACTAGATATTTCATCAGAACATTGACCATGCATATAGCGATAAAGGTGCGAAAGGCATCCAACATTGCGGCGGTGCTCGAGTGAGTCGATATGACAAGTTATTGCCAAATCGCCAATGAGCTTGAAGGCTCTCTTTTGGACAATATCCAATGAAGCTAAGGCTGTGCGACCAGCCCGGCCCATATATGGGAGTTGTATTCCATTCTAGGTCTAATGTAGGACTTGTAGAGGAGCGCTAGATTTGACGAGCTGAAATATTTCTTACACCTTTTCAGAAATCCAAGACATTTCGATGCTTCTTTGGCAACAGAGAAGATGTGATCTGTCCAGTTTAACTTACTGGAAATATTAATGCCAAGAATGCTTAGTGACGGTGAATCAGAAATGAATGCTCCATCAAAAGAAACGGGTGTGGTTAAGTTATGATCTTGTTTTAATGAGATGAGACAGCTCTGGGTCTTAGATGCATTGAATTCGACGCGATTTGCTTTGCCCCAAGCGTGGATAATGTTAAGATCGTTATTCAATGATCTAGTCATGCAATCTCGTTTAACACATGCGGCATTCCCCCTGGATTCCGCAATAGTGTCAAAGGAGTAAGCGAAATCAAGAGTACTGTCATCTGCGAAACTATGGATGGTATTGAAAGTGAAGGAAAGCAGATCATTAATGAAAATTAAAAAGAGAGTTGGAGAGATAACAGAGCCTTGGGGTACACCGGCATTTATGGGATGCGGTTCAGACGTAACGCCATCTAATACAACACGTATTTGGCGACTAGATAGGAAACTTTCAATCCATAATACAAGAGGAGGGGAGAGACCAAATGCTTTGAGTTTGGCTAAAAGGGCTGGATGCCAGACTCTATCAAAGGCTTTTGAAATATCTAGGGCAACGATTTTAGACTCACCAAAATTGTGAAGACTACGGTTCCAACGTTCCGTAAGAAAGGTCAGCAAGTCTCCAGATGAGCGTCCAGCTCGGAAGCCATATTGGCGATCGTTGATTAGATGATTAGTTTCTAGATACTTCATTAATTTTGAGTTAATGATAGATTCAAAAACCTTTGAAAGAATCGAAGTGATCGCAATTGGTCGATAATTTGAGGGATCGCTACCCTCTCCTTTCTTAGGAATAGGCTGAACGTGAGCTAGCTTCCGAGCAGTTGGAAATTTTCCTGTCGAATAAGACAAGTAGAAAAGTTTGCGCAGAGGTTTAGCCAAGGACGAGGCGCAGCTTTTAATTAACAGGGGCGAAAAACCATCAGGACCTGCGGCTTTGGAGACGTTGATCCCCTTAAGGACCCTGAACACATCCCTCGTACGAACGTGTATTGGCTCTTGTACACATTCACACGGGCGATGCAAAACAGGTGTTTGTGAAGTTGGTCGAAGACGAGAATTAGAAGCGAATCTAGCAGCTAAAATATTAGCTTTATCCAGGGAGTCAACAATCACTTCACGATTATTAAGTAGTGAAGGTATAGAGGAACTGGTGAAGTTGTTCCTGATGGTTTTGACCAAGGACCAGAAACCTTTGCTACCTTTGCGGCTTGTCAAGATTTTTTGTCCAATATTCTTGTCAAAAAGAAATTTTTCTCTCTGGATAATGGACTTGCAGGTGTTCCGTGCAGTCTTGTAGACTTGTTTCATTACCGGACATGGATGCAATTGATAGGCACGAAAAGCAGACTCTTTCGCTTTTATAGCTTGGTTGCACTTATCGTTAAACCAGGAGCGATCATGCTGTTGTTGAGACCTGCTGTAAGAATACGGAATGTATTCACGTATGCCAAGATTTAGTATGTTACTAAATTGTAATGTGCATTCATCAACATCCCTCGAAGCAAAACAGACCGACCAATCAATTTCTTTAAGATACTTATTGAGACTTTCCCAATCAGCATTCTTATAGTGCCAAAGAAGCCTACTTGTAGGTGGAGCAGTTGGGCGGCACAAGTTAGAGGTGGTAAATTGAGCCGTGATTAAACAATGGTCTGAATTTCCAAGAGGGGAACCGACTGAAATGGAATATTTGTCAGGAAGAGATGTTAGAAACAAGTCGAGTAAATTAGCTTTATCTCCAGCTGCATCAGAAATTCGCGTGGGTGCATCCACTAGCTGTTGCAAATTAAATGATTCACAGAAGAGTTCAACGAAACGGCCCGTAGGACTTGTGGTAGAAGAATGTCTAAGCCACGGTATATTATGAACATTAAAATCGCCTGCCAGGACGATTTCGGAAGAAGGGGAAACAGAAAGCAAATGATCAATATTGTTGGAGATATTGTCAAATACGGATACCGTGTCGTCATCAGACATATTTGGGCTGCGATAAAGGAAACAGAAGTATCTGATGTGCTTGTGAAGTTTGAACCTAATCCAGATATAATTAAACTCTGGATTAGCAGAAGGAAAATCTTGAAGAATAGTAAAGGCCACATCATTCCGAATATATACTGCGATCCCTCTATGCTGAGAAAAAAGAGGCACGAAGCTGTAACGAGGGACGTGATACTGATTAATATCAGCATCAGAAACGACCTTGGTTTCACTTAGCGCAAGAATTGCCGGATTTTTTGAGTTAAGGTGGCAGTACACCGAAAACCGATTTGCTCTTAATCCGCGAATGTTGCAGAAATCTAAAATAAAATTCTGCATGCTGAAGGCAAAAACAAAAAAGCAAAAAAGGAAAGAAAAGCGACACACACTAAAATAAAGAATAATCCAATTCCAAACCTCAATAAATTAGAAAACCAATTTGATCGAGTGCCTAATACCGAGCTGGTGAGAACATTGTCAGATACAATAAAATTTTCTAAACATTAATTTAATTTAATCTTACTTATTCTTTCACATTTATTCAATATTAAATTTAGCTTTACAGATAAATTGAAATTATAATTGTCGTTTTGATATAATATTATCAGGCATATATATATTATATATTAATTACAAATTATAGCATTTATTGAATTTTAAAAATTCTAGTTGGAGTGCGAGTTACAGTGTAGTACACTTGGTGAACCGAAGAATTAAGCTTCGAAAATACTGACTTTGAACCAGGGTTATAACTTTCATCACATTTCTTCATTATTTGCGTGTTCGCTCTAACTACGGGCAGAACATTGGTAGATGAGAATTTCGTTTTCTTAGAATTCCTAATTCCCTAATTCTCCATTCCCAATTCACTAGCATGCTTGGAGAATTAGGGAAAACGTAAGAAATGTGAAAAAGTGCAAATCGCCTGGGACGATTAAGGGTATCACTGTTTGTTGTAGAGGGTTGGATGTTTTTTTTTCATATTTAAGGTACATCTGCCTATTACCTTCAACTGCCGACATAAATAGAAATTTCTGTGTTGTAGGTGTAGTTTTTGAGGGATGTAGGAGGGTAGGTTTACTCGAGTTTTTCCGGGATAACGAGAGAATGGAGAGTAGAAGGAGAATGTATGTGTTATAAAAAATAATGGGTACTCAGGGCGAACAAGATATTTGGAGGAAATGGGGCGTGGAGAGTGCGGGGTAGAAATGGGAGCTGATTAACGGAAATTAAAAAAAAATTAAGACAATATCAGGAGCTGGAATAATTCGCAGGGGTAAGCTCAGGATCACTAAGCCCAATAAAAAAATAAGAATTCACTTTGGTAGTTAGGTATGAATGGGTATTATAGGCTATATTTGATTTGGATTAACGGTAATTTGCAGACTTGAGCGGCTTCGGCGGTAAATTTTGTTGTCGCAATATTCACGGACGCCTAACTCTGTTTGGGAGAGCTGTAGAGTATTGGGGTTTTTTCTGATTGATTAAGGGTTTAGAGTACAAAAATATAGGTGAACAATTCGGGGTAGGGTGTTATGGTGGTTGGAGTCGTACCACCCCTCATAGGGGGTTGTCCAAACTATGTCATGTTTGATACCAAATTAAAGAGGAAGTAGAGTGTAATCGAGTGGTGCAGTTTGTATTTGATCATTTTAACGTGAAAGCTGACTTTTGACCGCTGAAAAACGATTTTTTTGGTTCAGGGTCATATACACCCCAGTTTCCATATTTTGCATGTATTTCTTCCGTTTTTTATTTCACACCCATTAGTACTCCGATGTGAACATTTTTGTCATGGGAAGTAAATTTCCATGACTTACCAGTTCTTCGCAATGATGAGATGAAAATATGTCAATTTTTGTACCAAAAATGGCCAATTTTTCACCTTAAAAAGGACTGCCACACTTCTTTTACAGTTATTTCTAAAACTGTGTATCGGATTCCAAATTAATTACATACTTAATTTGGGGACAAAATGTAGATGCGATCTCATCCTACAGCCAAGCTTTACCGTCTATATTTAAGAATTTTACAGCATCTCTTCGACGACCAAATTGTTCATTTTCGTGTTATTTATAATTTTTAGCGGGTACCTTGAGAGACAAAATCCATGTTCCTCTGTAAGTATTTCATGGATTTCCATAATTTGTTTTTTACAATGTAGCCAGGATACGCAGTGAGTACATAACTCAATTTGAAATTGATAGGTACCCAGATACCTTCACAAAACGCAACAAAAGCAGACATTACAATTTTTCCACTTACTTTTCCGCTTGCAAAACACCGGAGAATTCACAAGTGGAATGGATAATTCGGAAATTCTCTACTTATACTTCTCAAATTCTCCGGTGTTTTGCAAGTGGAAAAGTAAGTGGAAAAATTGTATTTTCTGCTTTTTTTGCGTTTTATGAAGGTATCTAGGTACCTAGGAATTTCAAATTCAGTTAGACTTCATACTTTAAGCTAAATATGGTGATTAAACAATCGATCATAGTTTCATATGATTTTAAATTTAAAGAAATTCAGGAACAGTGATAACATCTAATTATTACAAATGTGGTACTATAAACAGATCAGAAAGGAAATTATAACTAACTTGTAATATAAAAAAAAAGATCTAAACTATGTAATTTCGTAGAAACGGCGTTTTCCGTCCTAAAGTAGGATACAAGTGCTTGGCTAGCTGGGCGTATAATAACTGCGTCCTCCGTATGTATGAATAAATGAAAATATTGTTAACTTTTTCTGGTCTTTAACTTTTGTCTTGATCTCCTAAAAATTGTCGCGCAATTACCGAGCTGGCAAATTTCTCTTAAAGTTGTTAGTTGCCGATAGTTGTAGGTGACTGTACCCAATATCAAAACAGTCGAGCTCGAAGTTCTGTGTGGGTGCTCCGTGCCTACTACACCATACGTGTAATGTGCAAACGATATAAGAATGTCGGCCAGTCCCTTAGTATGTGGCTGTCAGCTTGTTGTTTACTTTCTAAAGTAAGCTAAGTGAGAATGCCGGTCGCATAGTGGTCGAAGCTTACAATGTAATCGTCGCGTAGTGCAGTGCGGGAATTTATTGAAAGAATTAAACTAAATTCTGTTCTCCGCAATTTAGTGTAGTGCGTGCGGGAATTTATTAAAGAATTAACAGAGTTAAATTAAATTCCGTTCCCGCAGCTCAGTGCGTGAAACAGACGCAATATTTCGGGGAGCCTTGAGGCACCTGTTGTATTTGTGTGTTTGGGAAGGGCAGTGCTAGGGCTCCTGGATATTCACACTGGAACGTTCAACGAGGGATCTCGACATATATCGGATGACGATCAGCTAACAATTCAGGTAAACTCAAGCCTGATAACTATTGTTCTGGTTATGACTACATTAATTAGGTTATGTTTTGTTTTACTTTGTTATGCGTTGAAGTGAACCAAATGAGGTATTACGATATGTTATAATTGTGTCATGCAACATCGACGGCATGAGAGTAGATTCTAGCGAGCTAGTTTTATAGATTTTGCCTAGATTCCTGCAAGTGCTAACTCGCACCGATTCTGTCGCATGCGATAATGTGGTTGTGATATTAGTGGGTAACTGGCCAGCTGATATATTTATTTCTCGGCCTTTTTCAAACAAAAAGAAGTACCTTAACTTAATCTAGTTTTTACTTCAATTAAATAATAAATTATAAAGTAGTATCTTGGTAAAACAAATTTTTGATGCTGCAAGTAAATCCTTATGGATAGTCCCAATTGACAAGAGGCGAGTTTTAAATAATAAATTCTCTGGCAATTTTTTAAATTCATGCAAGAAAAATGCAATAAAAAAAACTTACGAAACTTAAATTCAGCAGCCAATTTATTTTAATCCTTATTACATTGCGTTTTCCAAAAATGTTGCTCTAAGTCATTGATCCCTTAGTTCTTTGTTACATTTCTTCACTATGAAAACTCAGACTTCTTTTTTAACAAAACCACTAATTAAAACAATTCGTTTCAAGCTATCGTGGAAACTAAAATTTATTTTACAATTTTTCTTTTTTTTGTGTTGCAAAAATTTACATTAACGATTTTTCCTTACAAGATTTTAACTTCTCGTTTAACTTTTTAGCTGTCGTGCACATGAAGGTCAGACTAGTAGAGAGAGGTCATCGACTGAGACATGACCTTATCGCTGATCGACAAGGTCATCGAGAGGAAGTTGGATTCGCCGCGAGAAATTTTTGGTTCATGCGTTCCGCTTTGCAAAGATAAGTGTCCTTGGTGCTTAATGTCGTTTCCCACATATAACTTTTGTTTTTTCCAGGTTTTCTTTAGGAAAAATTATGTAACAATATATACGTAAAAAGAAGTACGTGTGTATGACTGATCCGTAGCTCTATTGATTGTATGACATACTGACTTCTTCGAAGTTTGGTGAATAATTTATCGATCATTTCGTATATTCTTTGCGAACCTCTTATCTTTTCCTCATCGATAGCGTTATGCAAGGTTCTGTAGTTATAATTAAGGAATTCTAGTAGTATCGCGAGTTCAAAAGAGGACATACACAAACATTTATTGAATCCACCACCATATGAATTTCGGGAGCGTAACAACACCTAATTACCAAAGTGAATTCTTATTTTTTTTTTATTGGGCTTACAGATCCTGAGGTTACCCCTGCGAATTATTACAGCTCCTGATATTGTCTTTAGATTTTTTATGAGATTTCCGTTAATCAGCTCCCATTTCTACCCCGCACTCTCCCCGCCCCATTTCCGCCATCTATCTTGTTCGGCCTGAACACCCATTTTTTTATACCAAATACATTCTCCTTCTCTCCATTCTCTCGTTATCCCGGAAAAACTCGAGAAAACCTTCCCGCCTATATCCCTCAAAAACTACCGCTACAAAAAAGAAATTTCAATTTATTTTGACAGTAGATGGTAGTAGACATATGTACCTCAAATATGAAAAAAAGTCCAACCCTCTACAACAAAAATCGTCCCAGGCGATTCGCACTTTTCACATTTCTTACGTTTTCCCTAATTCTCCAACCATGTTAGTGAATTGGGAATGGAGAATAACGGAATTAGGAATTCTAAGAAACCGAAATTCTCATCTCCCAAATTCCCAAATTCTCCGTGTTACAGAATCCGGCCCCAGGTTACCAAATTTCTTTAGTTAACATATGTGGTAATTTGATCGTTCATTAATTTTTCGAGAGCCTTGCTGAAAAAACAAAGTAGATTGATCGGGCGAAAATCTTGGAATTCAGTATACTTGTGGGACTTGGGAATCGGTAGGATAACAGCTCTTTTCCAGTGCACTGGGAATTGCGATGTAGTTAAACATGCATTAAAGGCATTTGTCAAGGCTTGTAGAATAAACGGCAGAATAATTTTCACAAATTTTGGTGGGATATTATCACGACCTGTAGCAGACGATTTAATTTTATGTATATCCTTAGATACCTCAGACACATCGACACACCTAAATGAGAATCCATTGCCATTATACCACTCAGACTCTCTGTCAAAGTTAGATATTAATTCTGGACAACCATTCGCGGAGGATTGAGTAGATGTGAAGAATGAGTTTAAGCTGTTGGGTCGAAATTACATTGTTGTGAATCCTTAACACATACTCCTAATTTGCGGAGGTTAGCCCAAAGATTTTTAGAAGGAACAACAGCATCAAGCTTCGAATTAAAATATCTTCTTTTGGCTGCATGTTTCGTAGTCTTGACTTTATTACGTACGATTTTGTAACGTGTTAAATGGGCAGGTGATCGTGATAGCCTGTAACGGTGGTATTAGTAGTCCCTTTCCGCGATTGAGCTTCGGATTTCATTAGTAAACGAAGCACATCCCACATTTCGCTTGCGTCAACCTCTAATAGGGACAAAATTATTAAATAAATAATAAACGTATTCAGTTAGGCATCTTACTTTATCATCGACAGTACTACAGTTAAAAATATTTACCCAAGTCATAGTCACGCATTCAGAAAATAGGTTATCACAATTTATGTTATAATAGTCACGATATGAGTACGTACTAAAACGCGAAATAGTGTCAACTTGAAAACTGTAAGTCAAGAAAGTGAAATCGTGGTCGAAGTTATCAGGAGGACTAACTTGATTAACAAATAAAGCTGAGTTTGCTTCAGTTGTTAAGAATATGTCCCATTGTGATGGATTTGTTGTATTGAAATATGTTGGAGCTGAGTTCATGATTTTCAAATCCATGGTATGCAATACGTATTTCAAACAACGGGAGGAGCTCCCATCTCGCTGGACATCAACATTGAAATCACCACCAACAATAACATTCCTGCAGTGAGTTGATATACCAGCAATGATGTTTTGAAACTTAGCAGCGATAGGTTCACTAAAACTCGGTGGGCAATATACGGCAACCAGCATACATGTATGAGCATTTGAGTAAATTTCTACACAGAGAAACTCTAACATATCAGCGGGATCTGAACTTTGCCTTTAATGAGTCCCTCACATAGATGGCAACACCCCCACCTATACGACCGACGCTATCGCATCGATAGATATTGTATCCAGGCAGAGATATAGAACGGGATGTAATATACGCATTTAACCACGTCTCAGAGACAAGCATAGCATGCACTTTAGATTGCGCAAAAATTTCCTGTAATATTTCTCCTTTATTTTTGAGGCTTCTAGCATTCAGATGGCAAATATTAAATCCATTATTTTGGGCGCTAAAGATATTGAAAAGCGATCTAACCTTGAGCAAAGGCGATAGATTAAAATGGATCGACATATTCGTTTGGCATCCCAGTAGGCGAAACAGCAGGCATACCGACCGTAGGCAACGCATAATTACTACATATATACATACATCTCGATAATTAAAATGAAGTTTACACACAAAAGACCAAAATCAAGAACTAGAGTTAAACTAGAAAAATACGAAATAAACTAAAATCACCAAGCAAAATATTAAAAACATAGAAGAGCGAGCAAGATGAAATATAAGTATAATTCATTTTGAAAGATTAGCACTTAACCAATAAAAATTTCACCAGAAAAATATAAATGTAAAAGTACATGCAATAAAAGTTTCAATTAATTCAAATAAAACAATAATTAATTGCCAAATCACTTCAAAAATTTTATGAACTGGTCTTTAAATTAATGGAGTTCAGTTGAGTACAGCTGATTATAGTAATTTTTTGTTTTATTTATATTTGCTCTTTATTTTTGGCTCTTTTTTGTGGCTCTTTTAAATATTCCTTAAAACTAATTGGCAAAAGGCACAAAATTGTAAAAAGATACTAGCTAATCAAACTTATAAACAGTCAAACGGGACAATTAAAAACAATTAAAACAATTATTACAATAAAAATGACACACAAAAAGGAAAACAAAGAAAACAAAAATTCTCCAAAGAGACTAAAAACGGACACAAGAATTTTGAAAAAGATCTAAAGTTTAACCAAAAATATAGAACCGGTCCCAATTTTAACAATTAGGTAACTGGCAGTTCCAGGGAGTTCCATATTTCCAAAATAAACTAATAAAAATGTCCCTAAACGAGCGTTAGTGAGACCGAATCCATCTATCTTGACTGGCAGACAGAGCGTGTTTTGAGCAACGCATCGTCTTCCGCACCAAAAGGCGTCTATAGCTTTTGCTTGAAGAATACCTACGAAGCCTTCATCAAACGTCTCAGACTTTAGCAGATGAACGATGGACGAGGTAATCAAATAGTTATTACGACTGACCTTCCCATTAAGGATAATGGAAACAGTCGACTAGGCCATGAGTTTACAGCTCTGGAGAGTTTCTCAAGAGCGCTGCGGCTATTGTTTGAATTTCTCTCGCGTCTGATATACACACCTAAATACTTCAGGCAAGTATTAGTCCATTTGATGTGCAGTGGAGTATCTGTTCGATCTCTCCACCTTCCACACCACAAGCCTTGACTCTTACTAAGGTTGATTTTAGCGCCCGCTATACGTTCAAACTGTTCGAAAACAGCACATCATCCGCATACGCCAATATAAGAGGCCTCACATTGGTATATGGTAAACCAACTGAATATTGTCCGAGCATTCGACGAAGATTCACCAGTAGCGGCTCCAAAGAAAGATCATAAAGCATACCTGACAATGGACAGCCCTGTCTGACACCTCGATGAAACGAGAGAGGAGCCAGAACTTGTGTTGATGCTAAATCAAAATCACTGAATCTCTATACAGTTTCCCATCGATATCGAGCCACCTGGGCGGAAACCCAAATGCCTTGAGAGCAGAAAAGAGATTCTCGTGCGAGACGCTATCAAATGCCATTTGTTGGTCTAATGAAATCATGGCCATTTGTGTATCTGTCTGTTCATGGTAGGCAAACAAATGCTTGGGTATGTTACGTACCTTCGCTTAGTGTCGGGCTGCTATAATCCAAAAGAGCTTTTTTTTGCATTTACACATAATTTTATTATTATTTTTCCTTTCACAATGAACCTGGATTTATTACTGGTTATACACACGATCTTTGTATTTCTTTTTACACTTATTCCTACTTATTTCGAAAAGCAACCGTTAGAAAACTCAACGATCTCGTATATCTCTGTATTGTTTTTCTTTTTTTTTTGTCTTACAATCAATAATTTTATTATGATTTTGATTTCCGAACTGAGAGCCCTTTTCTGTATTATCTTTACTTTTTGTTTGCTTGCAACTACACCGAGACCGACCCGTTACCAAGTTTAAAATCAACTCTGTTTCGTGTTAAAATTCGATTGCGCTATTGATCATTTTCATCGCGATCAAGAGCCGTCGGTCAGGGTAGCAAATGCATAGTTGCATTTCTGTTATGGTCCAATATACGGAAGATTCTTCCAGCAGCCAAGGGCGCATTTTTGTGAAATAATTAGCAATTGATAAACAGTAACGTCGCATTGTACTGTTCTGCAACTGTCTGTTATTTTGCTGATTAGCTAACAGCTGGCTGCGATGAGCGCTTAGTGGAGCAATTGACGATTACAATAATAATTAACCTAGCATGGTAATTATTATGTAAAGCGATTGTTTACTACTGAGCGACTCAGGTGCTGCAACCGGTAGAACAAACGGCAAGGTTGTTGTCGTTTTTTTACATCCGCGTTGTTAACTAAAGTCTACTTCCGAATATTGGTGCATAAAAGACCAATGACTGGACCTGCGAGTGCCCATAGTGTTCTTAGCCCGTTAATGGTTCAGTCTTATCGTGATTAGAGTCAGTTCAGGTTACCTAAGCGCCAGGTAGCTTAGTTATATTGCCATTAAGTTAGGTCAGTTCTCGGATTAATAAAGTATTGTTTTAAATGCAATTCGTGTGTTTTCTTTGATTTAAAGATTTATTCTTTTATTGTTTGATTGATTCGTGAGTTTTATTATTGGGACACGACATTTCTACCCTGCGGAAAATTTTCATTTATTCTGGACTTGTTTAAACAAGTCCAGAATATTTTTCGTTGGACGGTGGCTTAAAAAAAACTGTAATATGATGTTTTTATAAACATCAGCCACCGTCCCGTCGCTTGAAATTACGGCGCGCGTATACATATAATGTATTTCGTGGCACGCACTACTTATCGCGAAAGATTTTTTGTGATATGTATGTACGTTCGTACATACATATTGTAATTTTCACGATAAGTCGTACTGAAGTGTAGTCTTTTGCTTTATTTTTTTTAAAGTAATTATTTCTACTGGGAAATTTTGCTGAAGGCAAAATTTGCCATTGGAATAATTTTGTTTTAATTGATGGAATGTGACGCAATTTTCTCCACTGATTGAATAGACAAGCTAACCATGTTTTAGGCATGGTTAGCTTATGTGAAAATTAGTCATTTGGAATATTTTAATATTTTTTAAATTTTAGGGCTTTTAGGAATTTGAAGAACTGATTCGCTTTCTTAAAATGTTTTTGAAGGGAAGCTAATCATGTTCCAACATGTATGTATATATGTATGCCTCCTAAAATTATTCCCTTTTTGTACTTTTCTTGGGTATAATTTACATACATAACAGCTACCGCGATGTTGTCGTAGATACTACGACCAGGTACACAATAGGACTGTTCCGAGTGTATTACCGAACCAATCACTGAGCGGCGTATCGCCCATAACGCTGTGCAGACGATTTTGTAATCTACATTGCATCGGGTTACTGGTCTTCATCCTCCCCTTCCTCTGAAATTCTCCCTTCTTTGGAATCAATGGCATAACAGACCTCCTCCGACTAAAAGGAAAGTCTAAATGTGTCTCAACCGCCGAATTGAAGAATTTCAAAAGGTCAGGAATTAATATATCCCTGAAATTTATTTAGAATTCTGGAGTCAAGCCGTCATTACCAGGTGAAGTGCGTCGCTTTAGATCCTTTGTTGCAGCAGTCATATCCTCCAATGTGATTACTGTATCCAGGAGCTCCTTACTGTCTTCAGATAAAGTGGGAATATTCTCAACAAATTCATGATTGGTCGAGGATGTTGTCGACGTCGATTCAGTGTAGAGAGTACTGTAGTAGTCTCGAATATATTCTGATAGCTGTTGTCCGTTGAGGACCCATCAATTATCGATTCGACCCCACAAGAAGCAGTACGTCATCTAGTCGCCTGATAGAAGTACTCGGTTGGAGAATCGTCTTCCCTCAGCCAGCGTGATTGGCTGCGCAGCACAAACTCCAAGCTGTGCTTGTAAATCGGTTTTGCCAAGCGTTCCTTTATTCTATTGAAATAAAGAATCAACTCCGGCTGAATTGGGAGAAGAGCTGCCATCCGAGAAACCTCGGCCGGCAAGCTAGAAGCTTGATAGCCACTTTGATTGAAACTCGTCTCGATAACAGACCGAATTTGGAGCTTTCCAACATCCCACCATTGACTAAGAAAAAGAAAGTCGGCTTTCCTCTCTCCAATCGTGGCAGAATTGAATGAACTCATTGATGAACTGCTCGGAATTCAACAAATCGGTGTTGAATATCCAGTATTCAGTTCTTCTTTCACCTAGAATGCTGGTCGCCACTACAAGAAGATGATCGCTAACCGAACGCACTTCATGAGTGACACCAACGAAATATTCTAGTATTCCAGGTGAGACGTAAAGTCTATCAATTCTGGAGCCTGCGAGACTTCCATGGATATTTCGCGAGACCCTCGTGTATGATCTAGTCGTAGGATGCATCCAACGATAAATATCCACGAGTCTGAAAACACCGACAAAATTCCTCAATCGAAAGGCATTGAAACAGCTGAACTCAACTCCAGAGTGCCGATCAATTGAGGGATTCAGAGTGCAGTTGAAATCACATACGAGGACAGTTTCGCCGCTAAAATTCACCAGATAGGACTGAACTCTATCAAGAACTTGTCTTGTAATGTCCTGGTCATGAGGAAGGTATATGGGGGAGTTTTACCTTGCCAGGGAGATGGCTGCACTACCGAGTTGTTCTAATGGTAAGACGGATTATAGTATGCACGCTTAGTTTGCTGACGTGCTTCACGAGGATATTGAACTTCTTGAAAGCTCGAGTACGAGCTGGCTTGTAGCACTCAAGCGAGATGCAATCAATTCTGGAATGGTAAGACCAGTCTTCCTATATGTTTATTCGGGCAAGCTCCACCATAGTATTGTTGCTGAAAACGAAGGTTAGTTCGGACTGTCCTTATGACCGCCAGAACATAAGTTATTAACTAAGTTAGTAGTGTGGTCCACTGTAGTGGGATGAACAGAGTAGTTTTCTTGAGACGTGTTTCTGAAAGCTAAATCAATCTAGATGAGCCAGTTACCAGAGAAACTGCAGTGGAGGTGAAATTTAGTCCGAGCTGCTCCTATGACAGTCGGTCTTGAGGGATTGATACTTCGGACTGTCATTATGATAGTTGGAACATAAACTAGTGACTAGCCTGTATATTGGCCGATTGCGGCGGTGAATAGCGTCGCCTTCTTGAGAAGTTTGACACAGGATTGCTGAAAGTTGTCGTCTCGGAAAGTTTCGAATGTAGCTGAAGCGGACAATCTCAAAGTGAAACCCTGTAGGCCACTGCGACATATAATCCAAATATAAATCCTCGGACAGCTTAATCTGCTGTAAATCCTGAAACAAACTTTAATATCTTACTATATATTAAAAGTCCTTAGATCTTGTGCAAGAGGTATTTGCTCTCTTTTTTCTTTTTATTAACTTTGTAAATCCTTTTTGTTTTTACATCAAGTCGTTGACAATCGGCCTTTTAAAAACAGACTGGCTAATTTTTTTTGTTTTTTTTTTTTGAACATATATTTAAGAACGCCTACCTAGCTAATTCCTTTTATCATCAGCAAAGTATTTCGCGTTATTTTTACTACTAGTTGTTTACAGTGGTTACAGCGGTTTATCGGATGTACGGCGTCAGGCGAACTAATGTGTCGCGTCGCCACATGTACACGTTTACTACCTTGCTATGTTTGTCTTGAATGACAAAGTCCAAGGAAGAACCGAAGCCTGGGAATATATCTGTATAGAGAGGAGACGATAGTGTAAACTTGCTGGATACAATAATTGAGACCCCTGAGCCTCGGCGAGGCGTAGGTGTGGCAAACATTGCATAGATAGTGTGTAAATAAGCATAGCGCTCTAGTTGTGCATACGTGTCTTGAGTGAAATTCGTCTCCTGCAGAAGTGTAATGTCTATATCGAACATTTTGGCATGTTCGATAATACCGTGTAATGTTGTATGAGCAGTTGAACTCCCGGTGTTAAGAGAGCCTATCTTACATATTCAAAGAGATAAGAAGCTCAAACGATGATGGTACGACGTATACGGGCGAGGAGAATCGGCCAAGCGATGCTCCTGTATCAACTCCTCCACCTTCCTATTAAGTTGTTCTAACCGACCTACATCGTTGTATTTCCTCTTCTTCTTTCTTCATGTACTGGAGCTGGCCTAGAATCCTGCAAATTTTGTCGCTAGGAAGGTTTCCATAGTCTTCGAGACTTCAAATTTGCTACCAGTCGAAATGATGATCACACGACACGTAGCCACCGAAGCTCGAAAGACCACTCTCATCCAAATCGGTCATGTCGCAGTCCGAAAGCTGCTCGAGAGACACTTCGGCGTCCCTCACAAAAACCTTCGAACCGCTACATCCACTATCGTCCTCCTCCGAGTGGGGCCGCTTTGATGAGATTGGCTTTGCTGCCTCTAGAGGAGGCAGCATCACCCGGTCAACTTTCTTCCTCCTCGTCCTCTTTTTTTCACTAGATGGCTAGTCGACTCCTCGTCGGAAGTAACCATGCTTTCGCGTACCGACGCGGCATCGGTTATAGCCGGAATTTCTTTCGCCTCTGAGACAACTTCGGGCACTTTAGCCACTGGCTGCTCCAAAATGGAAGGTCGAGTACCGCCCGAAGATTCTTTCTCCAGAGCCACTACTGTAGTAGTGGTTTCATTCGAGGGAACCCTCGGTTCAGTCTTCTTCGCGCTTCTCCTGGGGCAGGCAGCAACAAAATGGCCTACCAAATGGCAAGCATGGCATTTCGCCTTGGTGCCCACGTCTATCTAGTGCTTCGAGCTTGATATGCTCAGGTAAAAGCCTTTTGGAAGCGTACATCCCCTATTCAAAGTGATGGGCGTTTCCCGGCTGGTTCCGAAGATACCCCGCCCGAGACCCTCGTCGCCAGTTTTTAAGGGAAAGGCACGAACGTTGCCATGAACCCAAATCTCCCTAAGAAATTTAAGAGGTCTTCAGGGCAAGCTCGTAAAGGGACCCGCGAAAACATGACCCTTGTTGGCCTTTCCCTGAGTGGGAATGGCACGAGGTGTCTACCATCCACCTCGACACCCTCAAGTATAAGCTTTGTAGCACTCTCGAGGGTCGTGGTGTACACCTCAACCATTCCCCCAGCTATTATCCCCATGGAAAATAGCTGCTCACGGGAGATGACCTGGAAGATTGCCTTCAGGTATGCGCTCTGAGGACATCTGTTGATGTGCTCGAGCTGCATACCGTAGCTCTCTTTCTGCCACCTCTCGTCGAAAAAAGCCTGTAGACCCGCACCCGCCTTAGGCTGAGGCTTACCTGCATCCAATGGGGCTGCACGAGGAGTGATGCCCTGAGTTACAATTTCAATGGTTGACTCTTGATTGGAACTGCCACTTACCTGCTGGGCATAAGATATCCCTGCATCTAACGTCGGGGATCGTGGTGCTGCATCTGGTCTTGTTGCTGGTTCTGGTGGCTTCGGCTTTGAGGCATTTGCATTCACTGAGAAAGCGGTGGCCTCATCACAACATAGCTTGGCTTTGTCACTGAATCTGAAGCCGTTTTCATAACTTCTGCCAAGCTTGGATTTTTCCCTTGGCTTGATGTACATCCTTTTTAATTGACTGACCCAATTTTATCTGAGTTCATTTTTCCTCGTATTATCGGCTTTAAGCAGCCTTAAGCAACAAATTGTGGGTAGTCGGTTGTTGGGCGTTTCAAGCAGTTTTAGCAGCCAGTTAAGTGCTCTTTGGAATACATAACAAGAGAGTTTATGACGGCTACAGGCAGTGAGAGGATTGGCTTAAAGAAACCGGATTGTATTTTCTATAAATTATCAAGGTACCTTAAGGCCCATACTTCAGAGTAGTATAATAACGTGGGTATGACTAAGGACTCAACCAGCTTACATCTAACCTTAGCATTGGTCAAAACTTTCTGCGCACTGCCTGATGCGTTATTGGCTTTTGAAATCATTTCATTTGTAGCAACTAAGAACAGGCCTGAAGAAGAGAATTTGATGCCAAGATATGTGTACCTATTTAGAGTTACAATTGGTTTTCCTTTATAATAAAAATCCCGAGTTGACCGTCTTCTACCCTAATGAAAAACCAGCAGTTTCGATTTTTGAGTGTTAACTTTTAAATCGTTGAAATCGAAGTATTCTTCCAAGGCTTGCAGTAATCTTCGCATCGATATCGGAGATTCCGTAAATATAACCAAATCGTCTGCCTATAGGAGACTTAGAATATCTGTAGATGCGTTGATACTAACCATCTCAAACCCTTTTCCCTTTAGGAATTCCACGATGTCGTTTATAAAAATCGAAAACAAAGTGGGATAATGGATCCCCTTGAAACACCCCAACATTAACATTAATGTTTCTAGTCCTATCCTGCCCGACCGGTAACGATACAGAGGCTGTGCTATATAAATTTTGAAGAAGTCGCACTAGCTTTCTTCTAACTCCCTTGTTACAAAGTTTAGACCATAGCTTGTTATGATTCACGGAAAGGGAGTAGCTTCCTGCTTGGATAGAAATAAGTAGGAGTAAATTCCTACTGAGACGTCTGATGGAGATTAATGCAGAAGTAAATATCTGCAGTAGGGGTGGGATGGAATTAGCAGAATTAAGTTTCTGCAGGAGGAGTAAATTCCTACTTAGGTGTGGGATGGAAACAAGATTTGGTTTGGGTTATTTAGGAAAATCAGAGTAAATTCTGATGTTTTCAGGTCAAATTCTGAATGGGTGATTCTGCTGCAGCTCGTCGCCTTTTTATAGCCGCCGCAAACCGCTACGTTTCGGCTTCATGATGGGTTGCCTTGGCAACGCTCGTTCTCAAAATTGTTAAACTTTGATGGCGGCGTCACACAGTGACGTCATTGTGGGACCATTGAAGCTGCACTGAACTCTGACTGCGGCGAAGGCGAGAACATCTGATGTGATGTGTTGACATTTTGACATGTCAATGTAAATAATCGGAGGGAAGTAGGATTTGTTCGAGAAATGGTAAGTTTTTTGATTAATTATACTTTATCTATTTATTAATAATGATTTTTTAATTGTTTTTTAGACTAAATGTGCTACAGAAAAGCACGGTTTGCAGTCTTCAGGTTTGTTCCAGACGTGAAATGGTCTGCAGATGGGAGTTTGTTATCCCTTTAGATATGTATTTTTTGTAATAAATTTTGAATAGGTACTTTGTGTTTTCGTTTGTTTTATTCTTTTAGGAACATAATTTGGGAAGGAAGCTGCATCGGGGGATTATATATGTGGACTGAACATCCTCCCGCCTCAAAATTGAAGAGGGAATTAATATATATATGTGTATAATTATTATTATTGTTTTAATAAAAGTGTTTGGTTTTAAGTTAACTTACTGTGTCTTGTGTGAAAAAGTGGAGTACGTTTCTTTTTTTTTGTTACTTTTAGTGTGCTGCCATTCGAAAGCGGGAATCGGAAGAACTTTTTCGCTCTTTTGATGTGATCCCATGGAATATTGTTTGTTTCTAATAATTGGATTATGCTGGGAGTGGCCATAATTTGTTCAGCTAGGCTGACTGGAATCCCAAGTATTGTGCTTAATGGTTCCCTGTTGATTGCTGGGGGATTTTTAGATTGTGCCGGAGGAGTCATCGGAGGATCTGTAACTTGTGTCGTAGACTCCAGCGTGACATCTTGGTAGGTTGGATTGTTTCCTTTTGTCGAGGTTGCTGCTTTAGGTTTTGGTTTGGTTGATTTTGGCCTTTTGATGGGTGTTAGCTCGCACAATTCTGGCATGTCCAATAATATCGTGGTAGATTTTGTAGATTGTCGTGATGTCATGGTTGCAGGAGATTGTTCATAATCGTGTGATTGTGGTGACACGCTAACTTCTGAGACACGTTGATTAAGTGTTGGTTTATCCTTTGCTTTGTGACCAGTTGTGCTAGCTGGTTCTGTTCCTTCATTGATCACCGTTGTATGTAATCGAGTTGGTGTTTTGGCTGGTGCAGGTAGTTGTGGCTTTGTATGGACTCGAACTCCTGGGCTATATTCCAAGAGCCTTGTTTTAAATTTGAGGCTATCAGTTGTCTTGGCCTCCTTTTGACATCGTTTAAGTTTTGCTGATGCTGGCTCAGATTCAAATGGGTGGAGAAGTTTTTTCACAGGCAAGACCTCGTGAGGTGGTGGTCGTATAATGCCAGACTTGATTTTTCGAGATTTTTGTGGTGTCGGTGGCAGTGGGCTTATTGGCCTAATTGGCTGAAAGGAAGTTAAAAGCTCTGGTGGTGTAGGTGACAAGCCTGTACCCATGAAATCCAGCGATTCCGGATTTAAGATTTGAAGCACGTTCTCCATAGGTAAAAAATGTAGCCCAAAAAAAATACACAAGGAAAATTAAAACCAAAAAAACTGAATTCAAAACATGACCGCACTAATATCCACTTGACAATTTTCGAAACTGATGTGAATTTTGGCGGATTTAAATATCAAGTTCTGATATTTAGTAATGCCAGAGAGTAGTGGATTTTAGAGAGAGAGTGGGGATTTTAAAATTATTTTTGAGAGGAGAGATTTTAAAATATTTTTCAGGTTTGTATGTTAAAACATATTTTGATATTGGTTTCTTTCATTGGAACTAGAAGACCTATTTTCTATTTAGCTTTTCTTTCTCCTTCTTCAACTTGTGCTTTTTATGTAAAGTATGTAGATATTTTGTTTCAGTTTGTTTCGCGCGGGAATTAGTCTTCTCTTGCATAAATGGTACAGAGTGAGAAGCTTTTTGACTATAGTGGCGCCATCTAGTACTAAGATTCTTATGATTAATTTCAGCTTGCATTGGTGGAGTTGTATTTGAAACTGGTTGAGATGGCGATAGTTTTGACGTATTTCTCCTCTTTGAATTAATGGTGGAGAGTGTGCTTAAGGCATAGTGTTTTACTGCTTTACTTGAAGCATTTCTCCAGTTTTTTCTCTGGTACTCCTGATGTTCAAGTGTTTTATGAATTTTGATGGATTCATATTTTTCGAGGGGTAGGCGATGTCCTGCTACTGTGTGTAGTCTATCTTTTGGTGATATTGTTGACATATTGGTGCATTTACAAACTCCTTTTAATTTGTTGTCTGATTTAATGTTTGTTGTGGTGTAGGTGAATAGCACAGTCGTAGTCATGCATTTTGGTTCTGGTACTCCTCCGACCATAATCAAACCCAATTCTGTGTTTTGGGCTGTTGGAGAGTTGCCAGATCCTCTCTTTATACCAAGGAGAATATCGATTTCTCCTGGAATTGAGAAGGTAGGATCTGCTAGCGGGAGGTTTTGAATGTGTCTCCAGTTTGACACTTCAATTGCATTGGTTGGTAATACATCTGCGATTTTTCTAATCACGAGCATGTTGCTTGCTTCTTTAAAATTCGTGTGTAAAGAATTAATTGTGACAGTAGCTTGCTGTACAGCTGTATTGGTGGGAGTTGTACCAAGTCCAATTAATTCATAGGTGGTTGCAGATCCTTTAAGTCGTAATAGCTTAAAGGCCTTTTCTGTCATGATTGACACTTGTGACCCTGAATCTATTAACGCTCGGAATGTCATCGTGAGTCCGGATGGTGCAGTGACGTTTATCATAGGTGTAGAGAGAAGAGCTCTTTTCATGTTTGCGGTAAGAAAACTTTGAACTTGTCGTTCATCATTTCCATAAGTGGGTGTCTTTTGGACAGCTTCCATATTGGAATTGTGGGAGGATTGATTAGGTGATTCTGTCACCGAATCGTTTTGCTCATAGTGGAGCAATGTGTTATGATTTTTCTGACAATGATAACACTTTTTATTGCTAGTGCAATTTGAGTTTAGGTGGTTGGGAGATAAGCAATTTTTGCATAAATGCTTATTTGTGACAATTTCATGTCGTTGTCTGCTGCCCATATTTCTAAATGTTGGAAAGTGAAATATAATATGGTCACCCTTGCAATGGCTGCAAGAGGACTTTTTGGTAGGTGGGTGATTTGGTGCTGAACTTTTATTTCTGTTCAAGAGACCATATGTAGGTTTGGGTGAGAATGGTTTTCTCTGTGTCATATTGGATGACGTAATCTTGTTTCCAGTCATTTCTATAGTTCGGAAGCGAGACTCTAGAAATTTGCTTAAAGTTGTTAGTTCTGGTAGGTCTGTGCTACTCTGTAAACTTTGCTCCCATAATTGGTGTGTGTCTGGGTGTAGTTTTTGTACTGTGAAATATATGACTATTGGATCCCAATTTTTTGTTTCTACTTTTAAGTTTTGTAATGCTAATAACGCTTCGGTTATGTTGTCTTGCAGTCTTTTAATATTATCGGCGGTGTCATGGTTTATAGAAGGGATAGGCAAAATTTTTTTTAATTGTACGTTAACCAATATTCGCTTATTTGAATAGCGTTCTTTTAGGAGCTGCCAAGCTGGTCGGTAGTTTGCATCGCATACGTCGTAATGCCTGAGCAATTTTTCAGCCTTTCCTATTAGATTTGTTTTTAGAAAATACAATTTATCCAGATCTCTTAAGCTATTGTTGTTATGTATAACCGAATTATATAAATCGTGGAATGAAATCTACGTAGGGTATTCTCCATTGAAGGTGGGAAGTTAAATTCTAGGGAGTCTTTCATTATTACATGAATTTGTGCTAGCATGTGATGTCTGAGTCTGAGGAGGATTATTGACAGGCGTTGGTGTTGGTTTGTCTATATCCTCTTCCATGCTTGCTGCGTTTTCAATATAATACTCCTGTACATCACAAAATGTCTCTTTCGTGAAATATTCTAATTTGCGATCTTCCTTTATCGCTCTCTTTGGAATTACCCTATACCTCGTTTGGAATTCTTTCCAATATTCGGTGAACGTTTGTAAACGTTTCTCTGTCGATTTGACAGTCTTTTTCTTGTCTTCTCTTTGATGCCTTATAAAGAGGTCTGCCATTAAATCTTTGACCTCTTTTTGAGACTGAACCAACTCTAATACTGAGGTAATGGTTTCGTCCCCGGCGTCAGATATACTGCATTCGTCATCTGTATGCATTTTGAATGGAGAGGCTTAGTTTTTTCCACTGTGATATGATAAGCAATATACTTCTAATTTTATATTTGAATAGCTGAGTTATCCGGCTTTGAAGGACCAATGTGAGATCTGTGCTCAAGCTAAAGGGGGGTGCTGGTTGTGAAAGATAACTCAACTTTAAAAATTAAAAAAAATATAAAAATGTTAATTCAATATATTGCTTACAAAATATTATCACAAATTCAGATTTCTTAACCTACTACTATAATATATACTTCAAATAAAAATTCAACACTTATACTATCCTAAGCTAAATTAATTTCAATAATAAAAGTTCAATAAAATTCACAAAAAAATGCTGCCACAGAGATTGGCTCTCTCTACTTCTGAAGAAAGAGAAGAAAATCCACTGAAAATTCACTGAAATAATTAAAAAAAAATAAGAGGAGAAGTTTTTGCTGCACGTCTAAGTACGGGAGCAATGATAAAATAATTATAATTTAGCAGAAGTAAATTTCTGCAACAAGAGTAGCTTCCTGCTTGGATAGAAGTAAGTAGGAGTAAATTCCTACTGAGATGTCTGATAGAGATTAATGCAGAAGTAAATTTCAGCAGTAGGAGTAAATTCCTACTTAGCTGTGGGATGGAATTAGCAGAATTAAATTCCTGCGGTAGGAGTAAATTCCAACTTAGGTGTGGGATGGAAACAAGATTTGGTTTGGATTATTTAGGAAAATCAGAGTAAATTCTGATGTTTTCAGATCAAATTCTGAATTGGGAATGGGTGATTCTGCTGCAGCTCGTCGCATTTTTATAGCCGCCGCAAACCGCTACGTTTCGGCTTCATGATGGGTTGCCTTGGCAACGTTCGTTCTCAAAGTTGTTAAACTTTGATGGCGGCATCACACAGTAACGTCATTGTGGGACCATTAAAGGTGCACTGAACTCTGAGTGCGGCGAAGGCGAGATCATCTGATATGATGTGTTGATATTTTGACATGTCAATGTAAATAATCGGAGGGAAGTAGGATTTGTTCGAGAAATGGTAAGTTTTTTGGTTAATTATACTTTATCTATTTATTAGTAATGATTTTTTAATTGTTTTTTAGATTAAATGTGCTATAGAAAAGCACGGTTTGCAGTCTTCAGGTTTGTTCCAGACGTGAAATGGTCTGCAGATGGGAGTTTGTAATACCTTTAGATAAGTATTCTTTGTAATAAATTTTGAACAGGTACTTTGTGTTTTCGTTTGTTTCATTCTTAGGTACATAATTTCGGAAGGAGCTTGCATCGAGGGATTATATATATGGACTGAACAAATATTAGTCCGTCCATTGGAAGTAAAACCGCACTTAATATCCTGTAATTTTAGGTGACCATATTTTTTAATGTGTTGCAGGAATATTTGTAAGAAAATTTGTTTTTCGTTGCCCGAGGAGAAGCTAACGATTAACGGCTTGCTTACAGTATTAAGTTTATTATTGGCAGATTTAAGACTCCGCTTCAACCAAAAATTATGCCCGATAACGTCGGAAGTATTTCTGATAACTGTTAGTGGATGCATTCATTGTACTAACTTGTGGAATGTTAGTTATTAAGACATCACTCAATCGATGAACCCACTGCATGTCATCATTGACAAATTCAAGAGACTTACATTTGCACTCCAAATAAGTAACAGTCGTATGGAGGGCATCCAGCTCGGCACGAAAAGTACCACAAATAGCGTACATTTTTTCCATGAGAGCAGCTTGCAGAGATTTTACCTCATCAGCAATAACAACGGTCATTCTACTGATAATACGATTCTCCATAGCTTCAATCACGTCGGCACAAACAAGTGAATTATTGGAGGCAGCACCCATACCGCCTTCTCTAGATGATGATGGAGTGGATGTCGTGTTACATTGTTTATTAGAGTGTGTTAGTTGACTCTGCTGACCCTTGGCTGAATTCTTAGTGTTTCTGGTTGACATGATCACGTATAAAAACAAAATTTCAATAATAAAGTAAAATCGCGGAACTTTCGCAAGATATTTGATATTAATCACAATAAATAGACTTCACTGAATATTCCCACGAGATTCCAGTGTATATCGGGACAGTTTTACTGGCAAAACCTGGACAAATAGAAGGAGTGACACAAAGCACGTTATTCCAAACTGACCAGCACTCTCACTCAAGTTTTTAGTGCGAGAATACGAATACTCACTAAATAGGGTAAATAGTCTAGCTAGTATTAGAATACAAAAATGCCTGTCTCAGATCTAACAGCAACGACAGTGTATTTACTAGCAAAGGAGGAACTTATTCAAGAGCTAGAGGCTTGTGGGTTCGAGATACAAGGTAGAATGGATGAGCTAAGGAAGTGCTCAGTGATTTTATTAAAGCGGAGCGAACTTCTCAGCCGTTAGAGCAATTGGGCGGAATTTCTTCCCACTATGTGACAGGGATAGAAAGCGTAGAAACGCAAACTATGTCAGAAGATAGTACTGCAAATGGCAGTACTCGAACCGAATCCAAGATAAGCACACTGTAAAAAATAATAAGACTATTCCATAAATGTAAGACACGTTTTTCCATAAAAATAAATTTGATTTTCTCTGATATAAAGGGAAGATCAGCTTAAGTTCATCCAAATCAATGGAAGATTCAATGAATTTACGTATTTGGCACCAGAAAACCTATAAAATACCTAAAATTCCCGAAATGTTAAGCTCTCTTGGATAAAATGAAGAAAACATGCAATAAATTAGATATTATTTTGCTACATTTTTCATGGAAACATATTTTCATTTATGTAATTCACACATTGTTTTTGAAAACAAGCCATAAATTGTTTTTCAATATTTTGTTTGAGCGTGCTAGACGCACCAACATAACTTCCCTACTACGTAGTAGTATGGGCCATAAGAAATGAGTTTTTCAGCTCATTTTTAAGTTTTTTAATGGGGTTCTGTTCTATCACCTAGTGTACATTTTAGGGAAAATTCTCTAAATTTTAGGGAATAGTCCCTACATTTTAGCGGAAAAAACAAAACAAAATTTTAAAATTCCCTACATTTTAGGGTAAAATAATTTTTTTTTCAAAACTCCCTACATTTTAAAGAATATTCCCTAAAATTTAGAGGAAAAAGAATAAGTTCCCTACATTTGAGGGAGTCAAACCTAGCTACATTTTAGGGATACAAACCTAGTCCACGTATTCCAAGGTAGAGCTTTCCCTCATCTTATCGACAAATACCTAACCTTTGTGGCACAAATTGCCACTCACTTTAGGGAATTATTTTTTACTATGCACTCAGCATCATGCTGACTTGTCCAAGCTGACACCGACTAATAAAGAAGTTCGACCCTCCAATTCCGACATTATGGACTATGTTCCTAAATGGGCAGGGAAAGTTGACCAAGAACAAAACCCTCCCGCTTTCCTATACCATTCAGATTTCATCTAGGGTCTAAAAGTATGTGGGGAACGTACTAATAATACGTGTTCTCAGAAATGCAAAGTTTGTGTAATTCAGTGTTTTCTATGCAGAAAGAAAGAATTTTTTTTTTAAATTACTATATATATATTTTGAGTTAAACGGAGTCATACTTCCTGTATGTAAGTATGTATAGTAGTAGTGTTTTTTTGCAAATGTTTTGTATTATTATTATTATTAAAGTAACTAACCTAAATATCACAATTCAATTTCAACTTAAAATCTATTATTATTATTACCTACTACGATTAAAATTCAATAAAAAATTCAATAAAAAATTCAATAACATAAAAACATAACGACAGTTTAAAAATTCAAATAAAAATTCAATATTACACAAATTCCAGTTGTAGTATTCCAAAATGAGTTCTCTCCCCAAAACGTTCTCCTTATTCCTGAAATGAACGAGAAGGGAATAAGTTTTAATTTATTGGAATTAAGTTTCCACAAATCAAATATAGAGTAAAATTCTCTGAGACCGAGAGCAACGATGTAGCAGAATTAAACTTCGGCTGTATCGTGCTGAAGCGTGAAAGCAGAATTATACTTCTGTTACAGGGAGTATTGAAACGCGTTGGCAGAATTATACTCCAGGTACATCGTGCTGAGGTGTGTGCGCAGAATTAAACTTCTGTTACAGCGAATGTCAAAACGTATGCGCAGAGCTATACTTCAGTCACAACGTACTGGAGCATGTAAGCAGAATTAAACTTCTGTCACACGATTGGGGATCAAGTGTCAGATTTTGGGAGTGTGAATTTTAATAGAATGAGACTTCTATATGTAGGATAGCACAAAATTATACTTTTGCTCAGAGGACGGGTGTTCAGATTAGACTCTGACGGAGGATATTTTCAAATTAAACTCTGAAATTATAATATGCGGCAAAAATTGGATGCTAGATATAAGTAGAATTATACTTCTACAATAATAGAATTAAACTTCTATATGAAGGAATAAACAAAATTATACTTTTGTTCAAAGGATAGGAAACAGATTAAATTCTGTTGGAGGATTCTTTCAGATTAGACTCTGAAAACCGAATGATGATTTTTCTGCAGCTCGCCGCCTTTTCATAGCCGCCGTGAACAGCTATATCCCAGCTCCATAATGTGTTGCCCTGGCAACGCTTGGTTCGTTTTGGTCCACCTTTGACTGTGGCGACACCAGCTGTTTAACGTATTGTCACTAGATGACATTACAAAAAATATAAATATGCTGGAGGTATATGATTTGGTAAATTTATGCTTTTTTTTGGTTAATTTATATGTAATCAATGCATTTTCTTTATTTTTTCTAGGTAAAATATTGCGAAGGATGGCTATGGGAAGGGATTTGCTGTGGAATTTTTGTGTAATTAGATAAGTATATTATGTTAATTTGATTGGGAACATGATGCTTTGTGTTTCCTGTTTTATATATTTTTAGGAAAAGGTGATTTCAACGAGGGATGTAATTTCATGGTGAGATTTCAACAAGGGATCAACAAATATGTGTGTGGACTGAACGTCCTCCACTCCCGCGAAAAAAGTTGGACTAAACTAAAAGGAAAAAATAAAAAAACTTCTAAGAAAAAACTTACTGAGTTTTGTTTGGAGAAGTGATATCCTTTCCTTCTCTTTTTCATTTTTATATTGATGCCGCCGGGTATTTGGAATCGGATGAAGGATTTTGCGCCACGGATTCAATCCCACGGAATATCTGATGATTTCAATAGACGAACTCTAACATGAGGCCTGGCATTCATCAATTTTCTGATGTCTGCTGGTATTCCTGGATTTTCATTATTGGTTGTAGGATGATCTTGGAACTGTATCGGCGGGAGAATCGGGATATCCAAAGCTTGTGTTGGGTATTTGACTGACGATTCTGTGATGGACCTTTCTACAGCATTAATACTGGTTTTAAAATCTGAGAAGTGTTTGTTGTAGTGGTTGATCTACTTGCTTCGATTGGCACTATTTCTTGTAGATTTCCAGGTAAACTCGGCTTTGTTTTATTAATAGCTGCTGGTCTTTGCTTGTGATACTCTGTTGTTCTGTTTTGTTATTGAGCTATGTCCGAGAGCTTGATTGGACTTTGTTAGTCTTAACATGATGTGGTTGCGTTAAAGTACGGATTCCCGGGGCAGTGGTTTTTTGATTGTGATTTGAAGTCATCCTTTGTCGTCGTGCCTTTTGCGATGTTTGTTGGCTTGATGGGTATTATCGTATTCAAGTCTTGCATATTTCGTGGTGTTACGCCAGTTGCTGTAGGCTTTAGTTTAGAATTCGAATTCCTGGTAAATAACTCCTTGGCCTTGGTTTGAATTTCTGGCAGTCATTTGCTTTGGGTTCTTTTTTAAGCCTTTTTATTTCAGATGAAGCTTGCCTTGCTTCAAATGGCCTGAAGAGTTTGGTTACAGGCACAACTTCATGAGGTGGTAGCCGTACAATGGCCGACCTCATTTTGGGAGCCTTCTTTGGTGTTGGTGGTAGAGGACTTTTGGTGTTACGGATACTTCTTGGAGCGTTTACCCAAACACACAATTTGTCGATGTTGTACTGAACAGCCGTTGTAGTATTGAGGTGTTTCTTGGTAGAAAGCAGTTTTAGTAGTGGGGGTTTCTTGATACGTTTACCCGAACAGACAATGGGTAGATGTTGTATTGGCCGTCTGATGTACAGCTTACAGCAGTTGACAGTGTTCAGCTGTCAGATTATTCTCGGTGTTTATATTGCTATGTAACCTTGCCGGGATCCAGAGTCTCAATTAAAAGGTGTGGAGAACTCTCGGCCGTGATAGCTACGGGAACCGTGTTGATGATTATAAGGCGTAGATAATGCTCCTTATGATTTCCTGAACCTATGACGAGAAGCTTGTACGAAAAGAAAAACTTCTTGTTTTAGGTATTTATATTTTTAAACAAACAAAGGTACACTGCTTGAGAACCCTGAAGTAACACTGGTTAACATGAACTTTAATGTAATGGCGAAATCTATGTAATAACAATAATGATGAGCGGAATTGCACCGCAATGGATTTATAAATTTTTGAAATTCAACGGACGGACAGTTAAAACTTAAGAAACTAGACTCGGACGGACTTTTTAAATATTAAAAATTGCCTCGTGTTATTTTTAAGTTAAACAGAACTAGCACGATAGATGACCGCTCAGACAATAATAATTTTTTTACAAGTTTTTGTTTTTTTTCTATTTTTGAAAAGTATCCCGGCCTACTTAATTATAACCTTTTCCAATGGTCAAAGTGACTTTGATCGTATTCGCGAAATTCTACATATGTTTCGCTGAGATTTATAACTAAACACACAACACTCCCCTGCCAGCGAAACCGTAGGTTTAGCGAGTATTAAATCTACCGGGGGGTTGAGTGATTCGTCCAGTTCTTGTTGTTTGTTCTTGGAATACTGCGTTTTCGTCTGGCATGAATCTGACACTTCGCGCAGCCTGAGGCTAAGTGGTGCGCTTGATTGTGTTACGTTTGGCGAGTCCTCAAAACCATGAAAAGCGAAAGTTTCATCTGCGCAGGTAGTGTCACTTAACACGTTGACGTAAATGACGTCTATAGCCGTCCAACGCTAGTGCTTACAGATGCAAATGACTGCTATAGCCGTCCTATATTCTTAGAATTCTAAATAAATGATTAAACTATATATCAGTGTTAAATCCATTTGTTTCATATTTCTTCAATCTTCAGAATTAGAAAAAGATTGGGAAAAAGGTGCTCGTAGAATCTAACGACGTGCATAGCCGCAAACATTTCATACATTTTATCTCAGTCTCTTTTCAAGTGTGAAACTGAATTTACGAATAATTAAGTTGATTTGTCAATAGAAACAAAATGAATCACGAAATATTTCTTAATAATTAATATAGTCGTCTTTTTCAGTTATTCTCAGAATTACAAAGAGATTGCAAAAAGGGTATATACGATAATCAAACAAACATTACAACTTACATGAATTTTTTTGATGAGGATCCCTCCCCAAGGCGCCTCTGTGGCACTGGATTCTAGGTAGCCGGTCTTAAAATATAGGCCTCATCGCTGCAGGCGCCCAATGTGTGACTCGACCCAGGACCCATGAAAGCATTTCCTATCAATATGTCCAGGCGAATGAGACGGATTGTCCAGGCCGATTTAATCTACTTGAAGTGTGCCGAATCGGAGAAACATCCCTGAAGTCCCATCAATCTTTGATCAGACCTCGACATGATTTTCCGTGCCGGAAGTCAGAGGTGTACCGACAAGCTGGTAACCTAAAAAATCAAGTGGGCCAGTACCCCCCTGCCTTCTTTCACCGAGTTTAGCCGAGGGAACCCCGCGGTCAGTAACCTAACCAACTGATCGTAAAGCTTTCCCAGCCCTAAAATCTCACTCTGATCTCCGACCGACGCTTGTTCAAGGGTGTGTCTCCAAGGCGTCGTTGATGTAGCGACGTGCCAGATTTTCTTCCTTAAATTTGCAAAGGCTTAATGGAAGTGGAATTCCTGCGACAAACTATCTGCCGTAGGGTACCATGTAGGAGGGGTTCTGGCGCATTGTCAGGCGAGGGATTGGGGTAAAACGTGTCTATTTTCCAAAAGGTATGCCGACCGCTAGGCTGGGAGGGCTACCAGGATTGAAATTTGCACTAGACCTACAACGTCCCAGATATATGGATATCACGGCCTCATGTCCTTGGCGTGATAGACTTCTAACGTTCTTCCCTGATGATCTTCAACCTCATATAATTAGTTTCCTTTCTTTGACTTAACCCGACACTTCACAAATTTACGTCCTAATTTAGCACTGGTCTGCTGCTGGAAATTGCTTCGGGCAAAATTCCGTCTGTACACTTCTGAAACTAACAGGCTTCGCTCTAAGATTATAAGCTTTTGAACCCTGTTCAAACGCATAGTTCATATTTTCCTGCACTCTCGAACGGATCAATCTTAATTTGTCTTCAGCATCTACTCTTAGAGGTTCATTAGGAGTTCCAAGGTTCCTAAGGATGTGATAAGAACTCGCATGATCAATCATCTGCTGACCGAAAAGTATCCGGTAGGGTGAGAGGCCGGTTGCTTCGTGGATTGAGCTCCTGAGGGAGCTAGCTATGTGGCTTAGCTTCTCATTCCACTTAGTGTCACCCCTCTGGATGTATGCCCTATTCCGTATTCCTGTTCACTCGCTCTGAGGCGTTTACTTGCGGGGAGTAGACTGCCGTTCGCAAGTGTTTGACCCCATACCTATCCAGTAATTTGGCGAACTGAGCCGAGTAAAACTGGACTCCATTTTCTGAGACTATCGTCTCCGGAACTCCGAGCACATGAAATATTTCTGTCTCGATGAATTGACATACATTAAGAATAGATGGCTTTCTCATTGGTTTGAGAAACGGGAATTTAGAAAAGTGGTAAAGAATTAGTAGCATGCAGATATTTCCTTTTGCTGACTTGGGATATGAACTTAGAAAGTCAACGTACAGCTTTTGCCATGGTCTTCTGTCACAGACTGAACTCCCATAGGTGGTCTAAAAGTGGGCTTCTTCTTTCTGAATCGGATCGCCTGTTCTCGGAACAGTCCGAATATAGACAAAGCCATCCCTGACACAGAAGTTGATTTAACTTTCTGCATCCACTCCTCGTATTCCAACGAGTTGAAATATGGGGAGCTAAGTTCAACTTCCGGACCAGGATCTTCAGCTGGTGAGAAGGTGTCACAGTGGATTCGTGAGAGAGCATCCGGGCCGACACTCAAGCTTCCTCTTCTGTGTTCGATGGTGCTGTCGAAACCTTGAAACTTCAAACTCCACCGAACAAGTCTATCGCTGAGGTCCGTTTGATATATCAGCCATTTCAAGCTCTATTAAACGGCATAAGTTCTACGAAGGTCTGAAACTTCTGTACACTTAAGATCGCTGCTAAGCATTTCTGCTCTGTGACTGTGTAATTTTGCTGTGCTGAATTCAACTTTTTGGAGAAGAGCAGAGGTAAGTTTCTGTTTTAACAATTCCAGAAAGGTCTGGGCTTCAGGTGTCCATTGGAACTGACTGGGATTTTTCAGAGTGTCTGTAATGGACGCAGTTAGATCAGCATAGTTCGGAATGAATCGTTGATACCATCCCGCCATACCTAGTAGGCGTCGGGCCTGCCCAACAGTTTTAGGAGACGGGTAGTTTTGTGTTTATAAAAATACATTTATTTCATATTTACTAAATTATTCTCAACAAATATCGTTATGGTCTTTACAGCTACCAAGACGTCTATAGACATCTTTTGTGTATTAGTGAAATCGAAGCTATTAAAAACAAATGACGGCTATAGACGTCCAACATTTTTTAGGAATATTTGGTGGAAAATACATTAATTTTATTCTGTAAGTATGATATCTTGATCGAACTCCCCAAGAACCAACTAATTAACAAAAAAAACAACAAGTCGTTTTTGTCGTCCATCACCGATTTCAAAGTGAGCGTCAACGTGTTAATACCTCTTCGGGCTCTGGCTGATCAGAACTTTCAGAGTCTGGCTGCATGGGTTCTTGGTTGCCTGGAGGTGTGGGTGGTGGTGACGGAGTGTTATTGCGTACGGTAGGATCCGCGAGCTGGTCTTCGATGTGATTTTCACTGAAATATGGTTTCAACCTGTCGATTGAAACGTTTGTTTCTCTGTTCCTTACTTTAAGCGTGTAAAATTTGTCTTTTCGACTGACGATCTCGTAAGGACCTTCGTAAGGAGGTTGAAGAGAAGCTCGTACTGAGGTAGTACGAATAAAAACGTGAAAGCAATCAACGAGCTCCTTAAATTTGAAAAGTGATGGACGAGAGTGGTTTGAAGCTTGGACGGGTCTGATTTCAGAGAACGTATTTCGGAGCGAAGTAACAAATTCGTTTTGTGACTGAGCTTTCGAACAATGCAAGAAATTTCCGGGCAAGCGTAAGCTTCCGCCGAAAACCAATTCTGCAGGAGTTGCTTGGAGCTCCTCTCTGAACGCTGTTCGCAGTCCTAGTAAGGCTAACGGAAGGATTTTTGACCACGATCTCTCTATATACGCCATAATAGTTGCTTTTAGTGTCCGATGCCATCGTTCTAGAAAGCCGTTGGCTTGTGGATGACAGACCGTGGTTCGGTTTCCTTCAAAGCCTAATAGCATAGAGAGTTCAGTAAAGAGGTATGACTCGAATTGTGGTCCTTGGTCGGTAGCGACAGTTCTGGGCACTCCAAAATGCGATATCCAGTTTCGGAATAGTGCCTCTGCAACCGTTTTAGCGTCGATGCTGTATAGAGGAATAGCCTCGGGCCATCTGGTGAACCTATCTGTAATGGTAAGACAATACCTGAATCCTTGTGAAGGGGAAGTGGACCAATTATATCAACGTGAATGTCCTGAAAAGGGCGTGATGATGAAGGAAAAGTGCCTGGAGCACTTTTAACGTGTCGTGAAACCTTACTTTGCTGGCAGGATAAGCAAGAACGTGCCCAAGATTTAACACCTTTGTTTATCGAAGGCCAAAAATAACGAGCAGTAGTCATTTTATTTGATGTGTGAATACATGGATGAACGAGATTGTGAATGGAATCAAACACTTGTTTTCTGAAATTTAGTGGAATAAAAAGTCTGGTGCCAACAATGGAAATTTCGCAATACAATTGTTTATCCATGCCAAAAACTGGAAGCTTTTCAAATTTTAACTGTGAATTTTTTAAAAGCTGTTGCAACTTGGGATCTTCTGTTTGAGTATCCGCGATGGAACCAAAATCGACAATACTCGGAATGTGTATTTCTCCAACACGTGACAAAGCGTCAGCAACACCACTGTCTTTTCCCGCTACATGCTTTATGTTTGTCACGAACTGTCCCACGAAATCTAAATGTCGCAACTGCCTGGGAGAAGCTTTCTCTGGTTGCTGTTTAAACGCGAATGTTAACGGCTTGTGATCTGTGTACAGGGTGAAAGTACGTCCTTCCAGATGATAGCGAAAGTATTTTATGCCTAGATAGGCCGCAAGCAGTTCCCGGTCGTAGGCACTATAGTTGCGTTGAGCGCTGTTTAGTTTTACCGAATAGAAACCAAGAGGCTGCCAACAGTAGTTCACCTTCTGGTGAAGTGCCGCACCAATAGTTGAATCCGAAGTGTCAACGTATAACGCGAGCTCTGCCGAAATTATAGGAAAAGCTAGCAGAGTTGTTTGTGCCAGCTGAGTTTTTACTTCTTCGAACGCTTTGGTGGCTTCTGGAGACCAACTGATTATCTGGGCGCCTTTCTTCTTAGGAGCCGTCAAATAATTGTTGAGCAGAGCGTGGTGACTGGCTGCATGTGGAAGAAACCTGCGGTAAAAATTTACCATGCCTAGGAAGCGTCGGAGTTCCTTGACAGTTTTGGGAGTTATGAAATTTGAAATTGCCGACACACGTTCGGGAGACGGTTTAATCCCCTGAGGTGTGACCAAATGCCCTAGGAATTTGACCTGAGCTTGTAAGAAACTGCACTTGTCTAAGTTAATTATGAGACCATATTCTTTCAACCTCATAAAAATTTGTTTCAAATGTGTAATATGTTCAGATTTAGATCTAGAGGCAATTAGGATGTCGTCCAAATAGACGAAACAAGAGGCAAATTCCTGAAGCACAGAGTGGATGAACCTTTGAAACGTTTGTGCTGCATTGCAGAGACCAAAGGTCATGCGAGTGAACTCGAAGATCCCAAATGGAGTACATATAGCCGTTTTGGAAACGTCTTCCGGTTCAATGGGAATTTGGTGATATGCCTTAGCCAGATCTAGGGTCGAAAAGTATGTGCAATCCTGTAATTGATAGACAAAATCTTGTATTAGTGGGATAGGATAGCGGTCCGGAACAGTAATAGAATTTAATCGTCTATAATCTCCGCACGGTCTCCAGTCACCATTCGTTTCTTTGACGTGGTGAAGAGGAGAGGACCAGCTACTGCTTGAAGGTCTACAAATTCCCTGCTTTAGCAAAAAGTCGAACTCTCTTCTAGCAGCGGCCAGCTTTTCGGGAGAAAGACGACGTACCTTTGAGACTATCGATGGGCCATTGGTAATGATGCGACCTTATGAGTTAGTTGTTTAATAAAACCCGCTTCTACCGTAATGACGTTGTATTCACTTAACAGCTTTTCGACTTCGCTATCAACTTCTGCATCTTTAAGTACTGCATCGAAGACTTATCATACAAATAGAGACGACTATTTAAGAAGCCTCTTCCACCGGTCGTCAATGGCGGAGGGCTGTTTGTCGAAGCTTTTGAAGAAATAGTAAAATTGGAACCTGAATTTTGTTTGTTGTATGAACATGGAGGAATGCATTTCCTTGCCTTGTGTGCGTACTGTTTGTGGAAGTGAATTTATTTGACCAGATTGGAAACGAGGTGATGGAGACCTATGTCTGGACTGACTTCTAGGCTGTGAGTGGTCATTACGACGTGGGTTTTGGATAAGAGCTAAAGAATTCGTGACGAGTTTCGTCAAATTTCTGACTTCGCTGACTAACTGGGTAAGCGCAGAATTATGAGTTTCGACCTCTGTGGCAACAGAATACATTTGGGGATTAGCATTGTTGTGTATTCCTTCCAAAGATAAGAAGGGGAACACACTGTGGTCCTTGGCTCCTGTTTGTCCTCACGAGTTTTCTGCAAAAATAAAATACTTCTCCTTTTCGGAAAAGGTTAGCTCTTTATTTTGTAAAGGGATGTACCCAACGGTACCACACGGATTATCGCCAATTAAAAGTCCGTTTTATTTTTGAAATTTAATTACTTTAATTTGTTTGTAAAGAAATACTTTTATTTAGAAAAAACTTTTATTACAAGAAATTTTTAATATAATACTTTTAATAATCGAAAGAAATCGCGTGAACCACCGATATTAGTTTTTAATTCTTTAAACCGCGAACTTAAACTTCAACTCGAAACTGTTCACTCAGAACTGTGCTAAAAAAAACTGCGCTCCTTATGTCCAGTGACGAGTCTTTTAAAGAAAGGATCAGTTGTTTCAGCGCTCTCATTGGTCACTTGAATTGTCCTATAGGAATCTTCATGTGACCCATTCCCCAAAATTAGCATGTCAGACCGGAGAAAGAATCAGCCAATCAGAATTGTTCAATTCCTTCCCACAGTCCAACATTGCTGAATCGTGCAAACGAGCCACAAAATTTTTCATGCTAAAAATATATCCACTTGTTCAATTTTCCTGGACGGCGGATTGCAACATGATCAGTATACTTGAGTGAGATAAGCAAGCGCATTTTTCTCACAGTCAATAATGCTGACCCATCGAAAAATGTTTAGCGCTTGAATATTTCACTCGACACCTGATCTGTTTACTTGAGTGAGATAAGCAAGCGCGTCTTTCTCACGGTCAATAATGTTGACCCATCGAAAAGTGTTTAGTGCGTGGATATTTCATCCGAAATATTATACGTGTTTGTCACATAATTTCTTGTCGTGCAGACAGAATTATTTAGGGCATGTGCCCTTGAGTATGACTGCGTCCGCTTGGACATGAGAAGATGATTTGTATATGTCCCGCTTGCCTGGCACATGTATACTTGAATCTGAGTCCTGGAATTTGTGGATGCATTTCAAACATAAATTGGCTCATGTTAATTTATGAATGCATTTTTGGACCCACTTTTAGAATTAAAGGAATTTATGGATGAATTTTGTTATACATGCATAAATTTCTTTATCTTTGGTTTTTGGTATACAACAATTCCTCCCCTCTTTGAAAAAAATGAGTTATTCTTGGAAGAGGATTAACTCATACAAAGGTGGTTATGCGGTGGTTCTCGGTTTTGGATATAAAATTTTTACAATCATATATAGTTTCACTCCTACATTTATATATTTTTTATGTAGGTATTTCTTTTGAATACCTAGAATCTATGACGTCTTTTAATATGCTACTTTTTGTTACGTATTTGAATTTTTATGCTATTTTTATTCAGAAAACATTTGAAATTATTTATGAATATTTTTATAAGTAATTTTATGACGTCTTTGAGCAGCTAATTATCCAGCTAGTTAAAAAACAAAAATTATCCATTTCCATGGCCTGTTTTGCAATAACGATTAATCATAAATTTCTACATGAATAGGTATATATCCATGTATTGAATAAAAAAATTATAACGGCTTTTAAACATACAAAAAGTTTAAGGATATTTTGCTACGTATCTAGATTTTTATATGAATAGGTATATTTCTAGGTATAGAATATAAAAATTATAAATGTCTTTTAAACATACAAAAAATTTTAAGGCTATTTTTCTAGGTATCTAGATTTCTATATGAGTAGGTATATATATGCCTAGGTTTAGAGTATAAAAATTATAAATGTGTTTTAAACATACAAAAAATTTAAGGCTATTTTTCTAGGTATCGAGATTTCTATATGAATAGGTATATATACGTCTAGGTTCAGAGTATAAAAATTATAAATGTCTTTTAAACATACAAAAAATTTAAGGCTATTTTTCTAGGTATCTAGATTTCTATATGAATAAATATATATTTGGAACAACTACGAGTGATCTTGTTTTTTATTTAATATTATTTATATTACTAATTGCACTGATTTGGTTTTTGGGACGGATTGTGCACGTTTTACCGCTTGGGGTTTATTAGCAGTTATGCTCTCTGGTAAATGTAAAGTTTCTTCATGAGGAGCTTCTTGGGGTGTCTTTTGTTGCCATTTTGAATAGGCGGGGTATATGTATTTTACGGCGGTGTAGATTACACACAGTATGAATAGCAAGCAGCTAAATGAGATAGATGTCGTTCTCAAAATCCGAGAATGGGTCTGAGTATGTGATTTCCCTAGTTCGATTAGCTTTGTTTGGATTTCCTCGAGTGAGTGGGTGCCACCGCGTATAATTTGATTGGTTTCATCCCCAGTCAATAGTTCTAATTTTGTGGTCTTTTTACCAAGTGGAGCGAGAGAAATCTCAGGTATTTTAACTTTAATTAAAGATTCATTTATAGGGGGGAAATAAACAGGTTGACTAACACTTAAGGGATGTCTTTCCTCTCCTTCGTAATACAACGTCTTTTCGCCTATTTGCATTTGGCATGGGTGGTTAATTACCAGGGACCCTTGCCCGAATAGGCGTGAAGTAATGTATTGTTTAGGGCACATAATTCGAACATCATAAGGAGCATTAAATGAAAATAACCACGCATTAGGTCGGTTCAATTTTATAATTATATCCCTTTGTGGTAGTTGAATTCTGAGTTTGCAATGTATGGATTCATTTAGGGGGTTGCATAGTAGTTTTATTATGCATTCCTGAGATAGAGCAGCTTTCATTATTGGAGTATTCAGACGACCCACAAACGTATTTTTCTCAATATTGTGAGTGACTGTTTGGAATAATTTCACTTATTTTACAGTTAAAAGTAGAAACTCTTGGGTTTTATCATGACTGCCTACGTATGCATATTCAATGTCGGGTACCAAGGAATGATTCGCTTTTATTTGGATTGGGAAGCAATGGACTTTTTGAAGTCTGAAGTTGGGTAAATAGGTAATGTTACTTTAATTAGTAATTTTCCTTGTAAAAGGTGGCACTGCATTTGTGCAGTTTGGTATAGTATAGTCAAACATTTTTGAGTATTTGGACACTTTATGTGTGCTTTGGAATATACCTCAATTAAGGTGTTTGGAGATATTAGTAGGGGTGAATATGGTTACTTCTGCTGGAAATGATGATGTCGAGTAACAATAACAACAACAATATTACTTTATTACGGTCAACTGTATAAAGATTAGAAATCTTATTGGATACAGATCTACAGGTAGGAGAAGTGATACAAAATTATTGTTTTAAACGAAAAACAAGAAAAACAAGATTAAGCAAATTCAATTAAATCAGAAAAGAGAGAGAGAAAAGAAATAAAAACTAAAAAAGAGAAGAAAAAAATGAACTATATAAATTTTAGAAAAAAGAAAAAAAAAGAGAGAACATGTACTAATTATAGTTTAAGATTGAGAACAGCCATGATGTGTACCTAATAAGGCTCCAAAGAACTTAAAAATTCAAGAAAGTCTGTGCCTGAGTTCGTGCTACGTATATTAGATGATAAACTATTCCATTTACATGAAGTTTGGACAAAATAAGAGAGCTCTCCGAAATGAGAATGACAGCGTGTTAAAGGAATTTTTAAACTTCTTTGAGAGCGTAAGAATTGCAGCTTATTGTATAGATATTTTGGCCTCTTTTTATGAATTAATTTATGTAAACAACACAAGTCGCGATGAGCAAAATGGGTATCAATAGTATGTCCAAATATTGGTAACGTGGCTGCAGCAAGTAAATTCAGTATTTAGGACTACACCTAAATTTTTCACAGAGCTAGAGAATGGTAAGGTAAAGTTATTTAAAATAACTCGTGGTAGCTCTAATGCCTCGAGGTGGTTTCTATAGATCGGCATACACACAGATTTGCTAGGATTCAATTGAAGCTTATTAGCTATAGACCAGTCGTAAATTCTCGTTAAATCTTCATTTACACGAGCAACACAATCTTCTTGTAACCCAATTGATCTGCTCAATTATATTTGTACGTCATCAGCATACAGATGAATGTTCACATTCTTAATCACCTCAGGCAAATCATTGATGTATAGACTGAATAAGAGAGGACCTAGGATTGATCCTTGGGGTACTCCACAGTATGAGTTCTGAAAATTCGACATAGAGTCTAGAACTTTGACTGCTTGTAGTCTACAGGTAAGAAAACCTTTGATCAGCTTGACAGCTGAAGAGGAAAAATTGAAGCAATTCGAGAGTTTATAAAGGAGCAAACTGTGATCTACTGAGTCAAAAGCCTTACTAAAATCCAATAAGACAAGAATAGTTAAATCGTCTAGATCTAAGGTTGCAATAATATCCGTAGAAACCTTCAGAAGGGCCGTTTCGTAGCTGTGTCCACTTCGAAAGCTTGACTGGAAAGATGATAGAAGCTGATGCTGGTCAAGATATTTTGTGATCTGATTGTACATTACTTTTTCAAAGACTTTGCTGAAGGTAACACAACAAGCTGTTAGGCCTATAATCATTAATTCTATGAGGATGAGGTTTTTTAGGAACAGAAGCAATGAGGGCTTTTTCCATAATGACGGAAATTGAGAAGTTGCAAGACAATAATTATAAATATGTATTTACTAGAATATCAGAAATAGCGGGGGAAATCATCTTGATGAATCTCGGGGGGAGAAGATCATGCCCAAGCGCAGTAGATTTTACAGCAGACATTGCAAAGAGAACATCAGTATCATCAATGCAATTAAACGCAAAACCCTCAAAACAATTATCACCAATCACTAGATGACTATTAGGGGCAAAAAACTCACTTAGGGTTTCAGCATCAATATTGCATTGAGGAGTTTCTCTCCCAGCTACGCCCAGTGAGCGGATGTTGCTCCAAAGTTTTTTAGTTGGAAGATCAGGATTTAATTTAGTGCTACAGAAAGCCTTTTTGGAAGATCGAAGTTTACTATTCACAAGGTTACGAACTATCTTGTAGCGACTATGAATTAGAGGGTTGTGCGTGGCTTTATACGGACGCAGTAGCAAATCCCTTTCAGCGATAATCGAATGTACCTCCCTGGTTAACCACGGACAGCGCTGTGATGAAACCTTACGCCTTCGCCGAGGTACATTCCGGTTGAAAAGCTGCAGAAATAGATTGCTTTATCGTCAACCGACTCCATTGAGAAAATATCCAGCCTAGGCAAGTTTATACAGTCTGCATACAGCAGGTCCATGTCAATGTTCTTGTAATCTCTGTAGGAAAATGATTCACAGCCATCGGAGTGTCGCAGTCCAAAGGAATATGTTAAGTAAAGAAAGTCATGATCAAAGTTACTCGTGGGACATATTGGGCTATGAAATAACACCTTGTCAGCATTGGTAACAGCGATATAATCCATCTGCGATGGGTTGTTCGTATTAAAATATGTTGGCATATGATTTACTATCTTCAAGTCATTTGATTGCATCATAAAACATAATTCGTACAAGAAGAGGTTTGGCTTCGCAACCCATCAACATTGAAATCACCACCGACAATAATATCAGAGTAACTTAGACCAAGACAATAGATAGCATTTTGGAGTTCAATGCACTATGCCGCATTAAAGCAGTTTGGTGGGCAATACACCGCAATCCAGGCACATCTTTCCATTCCAGACTTGACTTCCACACAAAGAAATTCTAGGGAATCCCCTTGGAAGAGTAAGCTAGAACAGATGCTTTAAGTGATGTATGAATATAAATAGCCACTCCTCCTCCACTGCGGTCTGTGCGGTCATTTCTGAAAAGTGAAAATCCTGGAATACCTACTGCATTCGAGGATATGTGTGGCTTAAGCCATAATTAGCATATGAGAATAGCCTGTGTATTTTCAAAAGAGAAAACATCATGCAAGATATATACCTTATTATTTAAGCTACGGGCATTGAATGAACAAATATTAAGGCCCTTGGACTGCTTTGAAAATATATTGAGAATAGCTCTCATCTTGTCCACGGGAGATAAGGCATCACCCATCACAATCACAGCACGAATCCCGGCCAAGCGGATCAAAATGAATCACCAAAAGAAACAAATTAAAGCATATCATGGCTGTATGTGAAAATAACTAGGTATAGAGAAACACCGAAAGAAAAACTAATGAGAATACAATCTAAAACAAGATACTAAATAACTAAAATGATTGTAAAGTATATACACAAGAAGGAAAACAAAGAAAAAGAAAACAAAAAATTCATTATGATACTCCTTAATTCCAAAATTCCGTATCGGTATCATTACAGTTGGCTAAGGTCAGTAACTCGTACTGCTCTCTCCCCCACAGCTCGTACCACCATCACAAGTCCATCTCTTGAAAAAGTAGAAGAAATTTTACCATTCTTCCTCAATTGGATTGCTTTCTGCAGAATAAAATTATTTTTCGGCGTTAGACTTTCACTGACTCAGATCGGAATATTAGATGTAAATCCACACTGAAGGTCAGACAATTTAACATTGCCATGCATACGAGCTGATTTTAAAAACATTCTGCGCTCGATTGACGATGATAAACGCAGCACAATAGGAGGGCAGTTTATTACGATTTTAGGTTAGTCGGCGAGACTTCAAACGAAAGGCTTCAGAGAACGGTGATAATTGATGTTGAATCACTGATGAAATATTTGTCACAATGGAATTTGGATTTTCGTCGTTGAAGTAGTTTCAATTCTTCATTTTCCAATTGCAACTTTGTGCAAGACGACTTAAGGTCAGCGACCGCTTTATTTAAATGCTTTACGTCACTGCTGAGATCCACAATTGTCTGCTTGAAGTCCATTACGATTTCACTGTTGCGGTTATCTAATAACGCATCAATGCTGGTCCGCAAATTCGCAAATCTTTCAGAAAGTATCAGATCCAGTCGAGTTTCAAGTGATTCAGATGACACAGACACACAATCAGTGGGCGCAGCAGTAGCCCTGATAGAATTGGTAGATGATTGTACAGAATTGCCTGCTGCAGCTGGTGTGGATCCGTCAGAAGTGTCACGCAGAACATTGCCCTTTGACTTAGCAGAATTATTTGTCATTTTACCAGACATCTTCAGCAAGAACAATTGGCAAGGTAAAACACAAAAATTATGCGAGAATTATTATAAAAATTCGAGTAACAACTAGTGGCACTATTAGATAGAGTATAGGAATTGCCGGAGCACACAAAAACACGTTTACTCGTTATCACTCATTAAACTGAACTGAGTAACGCTTGCTGCCGGAACTCAATTTCAATTACTTGTAGTAAAAGGTTAGGGACTATATCTTGTCGTAATTGTCTCTTAATCAGGCTTTTGGTCATATTTTGTAAGTCATTGACCTGATAGGCAATCTTTTGTTGCCTATCTAAAAGTGATACTATTGGTTTTTGAGTTTTCAAATGTGTTCTTTACTATACTTATTTGTTGCTGCTCAAGTTTGATTAGGGCCTCTTTATCCTTTTCTAGCGCGCTCAGTCGACTGTAAATTTCGTGTTCATTGCTACTGTCCATAGTTCCAAATAAGAAATGCATGGCGTTACCAATTCCATCAAAGATGGACTGAGCTGTCCGGGATCGTGATAGTAACGCTTCTATTGTACTAGTCCGTTTCTCGATATTTTCCACTATGGCATGCAGGTATGCCTGTTGGGTAGCACAAAAGTTGGAACTACCGTCCTGCGACTGATTATCGCATAGCCGGAGAGTCAGATGCTCTGCATATTCCGCTGACATCGTTTGGCTCTGTAGCTCTCTCAAGATACTCCAAGTGTTGTGGTATACTATTAAGTTGCCCACGTCTTCAAAGAGTATGCCGGAGTTATCCAGTTTGGTTATCGTGAATGGATTCCCTAGGCGATACGTTGCGCTAAGTAGCAAGTAGCAGGGTAAGCGTTAACATGGCTGCCATCTGGAGAAAATGTAAGAAGGATTCTGGTTGAAAAATAATATCGAACGTGATTCGACGTACTTAAAGTATGGATAAGATAATGGATGATGAACTTAACCTGGTTTAAACAGTATTATCCGCTCCCCTAGTGGATTATTTATCAGCTAGAGAGGATGCACATGTAGGTAACTTGCCAAGGTATCCGTTAAATTGTCTTGAGATGGGTTAATTTTTTCCTTACTTTTGTATACTACTATTATATACTACAGCATTTCTGCGTAGTACGAGAACAATCACAGGTATAGGCCAATGGCACGGTACCTGTTCGAGTGAATAGTAGTATGACGCAACGTTCGCTGGAGTATGGCTTCCGCCTAGGAGGCCAGGGTTTAATTCCTGGTATGGGAGCCACATGCCGGATAGTAATAATAGTAATGATGACAATGTCTAGATGTACGATGACAATGTCTAAAATCAGTCATAAACGACTTCAGAGAACAGTCAGGTGATAAGAAATTTCCATGAGTACTGGAACGTGTTGCAATTAGTGAAAACATTTTTACGGATTCATATTCCATGGGAGGTACCAGGAGTTTGGTCCATAAAAAGGGGAGAGAAACGATATCTAGTTTTGGTTGTAATTGAGTACAACTGAAGCAGGCAGAAAATCGAGATGTGCTATAAGATTATTATCAGCTTGTACGGTATACTCGCCTAGGGCAGGCAAAACGTCTCAGTCGTACTGATGAGTAGGTAAGGTTTCTACTCATACGAAACGCTTTTTCTTCCCTTTTTAATAAATAGTCCGCCCACTGCGGACAGATAATAAGGTCAATTAAATACTGGTGCCAACATTCGCAGTCCAGTGGCGGAGCTATACAAGTTTAGCTTTTCCAGGTCTGGGAAAGAGTAGGATCACTTTCATGGGTTTATCCGAAGGTAGTCGTTTGTTATCCATTATAATACTTCTTACAAGAGAAGACCTTTTATTATCTAGATTAAGCGCATTCACGAAAAATTATTGATTTTTCAGTAAATATAAATGCATATATCAAAGAAGTAAAATTTGTGACCGTAACATCGCGTAATAATTTGTCATACGTGATACCTAACTTTTATGTAGTTCGGCGAGGCAGAACCAGCTTATCTTTAAGACCAAACGTGTATGACTGCCTTTATGCCTTTGACAATTCTCCTTCAAGTTGGAGATAAGAGATATATTTATACCAATATATACAAATTAGGTGTATAGGTACTAACTATCCGATTGATTTTTTTTTTTTGATTCTTAATGCCATAAACAGAGAGTTCCAAAAAGTAACATTTTTCCGTTAATTCTTTTATTCCTCTGACTACCTCAACGTAACACGACAAACACACATACGTGTACACCACTTCAATTGAGTGGTATTACACAGAGTGTTGCCTGCTTTTTTGGCAGGACTTTAAACGTTATAATATGCATTTCTATCTGTACAAAGGCCCGGCATTTGAAAGCTGTTGTTCACTTTCACCGTTCCCGCCAGTAGAGTGCCACGGTGTAATCGACTTGCTCTTGCCTTATTTGTATTTGAAAATGAATTGGAAAGACTGTGGGATCTGTAATAGTAATCAATACATTATTTTAGTCAACCAGATGAAGGTTCGATGTCAAAGCATTGGCAACAATATATTGGGGAACATCTTCCTTCCCGGGTAGTGTAATTATCAACAAGTTATTAACACTTGGTTACCGCGTCTCGCGTAGAATTGTCATAATCAAACAAGTCAAATAATGTCGCCTATTGAAGTTAGTTAGGTGTGGATAACGAGCGGCGTCTTCTGATAAACGCAAGGAATAGTATGTTCGTGGTATTTTACCGCGATTCGTTATTCCAGGTAAATTTGGTGTGTCCCAAGGAATTAGTGAACATATTAGTGAATTTGAAGGTACGGTTTTCCCAAGTTCGGGGGGGGCTGTTTGTCTGTCGTCTTATACAACGTCATTTATGAATGATAGTCACTGTACCCAACAAGGAAGTTAGTACAATATTATAGTAAGTATAAGTTGTACTTGCGTTTAAGCAGAAAGCACTGGTTTCGTTTTAATTAAGTTTTCGGATCATCTCCAGAGTAGTGTAAAAGGTTTCAACTTTGAATTGTATTCGTGATAAAAGGAAAATTATAAGAAGTTTAGTCCGACTGAACCCTGGCGGTTTCAAGCTTCAAACTTGTAGTCGACTAGCGTTGTAGTGATTACCGGCATTAAGGTAATTTTGTGCTCTCAAAACAGTGAGAGGCTAACAACAATGTAGTTTTGACTAATAGAAAAAAACCGTGAAGATTAAAAAGCTTAGGACTATTTTCTAATAATGTATATTCATCTTTTGCATCATATGCTGAAGAGAAGTACAAAGTCAAGAAGATTCAAGGGCATCAATGTTTTATGGAAATGCAAGCTCTGACGGTTCGATTAAATTTTCTTTCTCCTGGTGGCAAAGAGGGTAGCGGAAAGACAATGATTCGAAAATTGGGTGACCTACTGTTACTTGAAGAAAAGGTGGTTCATTTACTCATGAAGTAACATAAAATTGAGTAGTTTAGGTAAGTGAAAACGTGCACTTCTATTAGGTTAAGCTGATCGAAAACTTAAGTCAGTAAGGTTAGTAAACGCAAGTCGTAGTCTGTTAATGTAAAAAAATGTGATGTAAAAATTTATTCATAATATGGCTTAAGCCTGTTATTATGAACAGTGACCAGTCGTCTGCCGACTTTAATAATACTGTTCACAGGGCTAGATATGGCCGTTATCAAATAAGGTCCTATCCAAATTTGGGAGAGCTTATTCTTTCTGTTTTCGCTTTTTAACAAGACTTTATCTCCTACATGGAAAGATATAGGGCGTATGGCTTTGTCGTAGTATGCTTTGGAGCGTTGCTTACTTGCGAGGATATTTTTGCGGGCGGTTGCGTATGATTTTTGTACCTTGTATCGAGTAGATGATAATAGCTCTCTTGATTGTATACTGGCTCTGGTTCCCATTTTAAATTTGAGGGAACGTCTGCCGTAAAACCGTATAGACAATCCATAGGAGTTAGCTTCGTACCTTCGTGTACGCTGTTGTTATATACAAACGCAGCCGTTCGCAGAAAATGGTCCCACGTTTGGGATTTTCGTCGACTATTGTGCGAAGATATTCTATTAATGGGCGATGGGCCCGTTCTAGTGCACCATTTGACTGAGGGTGATATGCGGACGTTTGAAGTTTCTTTACTCGTAGTAGCTTACAGAGTTTTTGAATAACTGACTCAAAAAATTGCTTCCTTGGTCTGTTACTATCTTTTGGGGATGCGATACCGTGTTAAAATTTCATCAAAAAAAAATCTGTGCCACCGTAGCTGCCTCTGCGTTCGGAATGGGATACCAGTCAACAAACTTTGTTAAGTTATCCTGAAAAGTTAAAATGTATTTATTGTTTTGATTTGTTTCTTCTAGTGTCCCCACAATATCTAAGTAGACCTTATCAAAAGGCTGTTCGGCCATGTCCTTAGGCATCTTTATCAAAGGAGAAGCTTTCATTGTTTGACACTTGGAGCATTTCTTTTCATATCTTTTTATATCTCTGAGCATATGTCGCCACCAGTAATTTCGTTTGATGCATTTGTAGGTTTTTATCACTCCTTGGTGCCACCAAAAGGGGAATCGTGATAATCCTTGAGTACCGTCTGTATTTCCTCTGAGCTAGTGATTACCTTCGGTTTTGTTGTCGGATTAGCATCGCTATTGTTAGACGCTGAAGTGTTGGATATCGTCTATGTTACTGGATTTAATTTTATTTCCGCCTCTTCAGATTGTGTTTTTAACGGAGGTGTATCCGTGGCTAATAGGGCCTTTGTTTTCTGGGCTCGAGTAATAGGGTAGCAATTCGCGGGATCTGATTGACTTTGTACAGCGGAATCTTCTTCCAAATCGGAATCCATTCGGTGGTGAATTATCGCTTCTACTGTTAAAGTTTGAGCAGGGCTATCTTCGTTTGTCTGTCGTGGTATACGACTTAGCGCATCGGCATTCGTATTGTATTTTCCTGGTTTGTATTCAATTTCATAATCGAATTCCGATAGTTTATGATGGAATCTCACTAATCGTGAAGTAGGATCTTTCACGTTGAATACGCCTTTGAGGGGCTTATGATCCGTGTATACCTTAAATTTGAGACCCTGAATACAGCATCTGAAATTCCTGGTTGCCCAAACTATTTTGAGTAATTCCCTTTCGATTGTCGAATAGTTTCTTTCCGCTTTGTTTAGTGTCCGGCTGGCATATGCGATTGGTTGATCCTTGCCTATGTCCCCTTGGGACAATACAGCTCCAAGTGCCTCACTACTAGCATCTGTTGTTAAATTAAAGGTTTTTGTGAAGTCAGGATAAATAAGTAGAGGAGGTTAAATCAGTGCTACCTTGATATTCTCAAATCCCTCTTGTCATTTTCCAGTCCATGTAAATTTGTTGTCTTTACGAAATAGATTTGTTATTGGACGTACGATTTTTGAAAATTCAGGAATGAATTTCCTATAATAGTTAGCAAGTCCTAAAAAGGACTGTATTTTTCTCACTGTTCGAAGAACCGGGAAGTTCTGCGCGCATGCTGTCTTGCTCGGGTCTGGGAGAGCTCCCTCACGCGAACATTTGTGACCCAAATATATTACTTCCCTTTTCAAGAACTGACATTTTCAGGCTGTAGTTTTAAATTATGTTCTCTCAACCGGTTAAATACCTTTCGGAGCATGCGATTGTGATCTTCCAAATTTTTGCCATAGATGACTATGTCTTCCAGGTATACGAAGCATTCCAAACCTTGTAGCCCCGTCAGAATATAATTCTTCAAACGTTGAAAGGTGGCTGGAGCTCCCATTAAACCGAATAGCATGCGTTTGAACTCATAGCGTCCGTAGTTGGTGCTAAAAGCGGTTTTGTGCCGATCTTTTGGGTTTATAAGTACCTGATGGTAGCCACTGGCTAAGTCAAGAGTGGTGAAATAACGAGCGTGACCTAATTGGTCTTAAATGTCTTCTATACCTGGTAATGGAAAAGCATCACCTATTGTTTTCTCGTTTAGCTTGTGAAAGTCTACGTCAACACGCCATTTCTTTTCTCCGTTTGGTCCTGCCTTTTTGGGGATCACTAGAAGCGGGGAATTCCATGGACTTTTGCTTTGTTGCACTATTCCATTTTCTAACATTTCATGAAGTTGTTCATTAATAACTTGCCTTTGCGTCTCTGGTAGTCTATACATTTTCTGATTAATTGGCGCCTGATCGTGAAGTAGAAGTATTGAATGGGCTATAGCCCTTGTGAAGGTGAGTGTGTCACCTTTTAGAAAAAACACATCTTTATATTCCCAGCAGAGGTTAGTTATTGAGGTTCTCTCCTCGGCATTTAACGTTGTCTCTAGTTCGAGTTCTTATTCTAGTTTGCTAAATCGTTGGTTATTTTCTAGGACGTGTGTTTCGTCATAGTCTGGGAATACATGGCGTAGATGCTGCAATATTGCATCTTGGGGAGGCTGTGCCAGCCTTTGGGTTACCTTTAAACATTTTTTGTTTGGAGGTCGAGCTCCAGTATGTTTTTGAGATTTATTAATTATGAGACTCTCTTAGGTTGCATACTGTTCCGCGGACAAAGGTGCGATGTAGTAATTTTTTGTGGGTATTAATTGCAATGCAGTTATGATCGCATCTTGGCTATTTGCATTGAGGATACCTAGTAACACGGTTATTCCCCCGCTGGTAGAAGGCTGTTCGCCAGAAAGACTCTTTCGTCTATCTCCTGAGATAGGCAGAGCATTTCTTCCTGTATGTTCACCGGGATTCTGACCACTATTTGGGATCTAGCAGGCATGCGAATAGTTTCCGTTAAATGAACATTCTGCTGCCTGATTTCATCAGTCCCAAGTTGACAGCTTAACCTCTGCAGTTTCCATCACTTTTGTAGCTGACCTTGACAGGAAAAGCTTGTGAGGAGGTGCCTTCTTATCCCTTGCTTTTAGTAGCGGGATAGCAAATTCTTTGGGGTTAATTTCTGTGCGAAGCAACCTTAGTGTTTGCTTAGGGCTCTCAATATTGCAATGAGTCGAAAGGAAATCATTTGCTAATAACCCATCGCCCGAGACGTTCGGCAAGTATTGCACTACTTGAAAGTTACAGGGATCATATTTTTAAGAGCGAAATTCCCTTGGTAACTTCCCAGAGTTTGCCGGTACCAAAAGGAGTGTGTAGAGTGCATGTTTTTTGTGTATTTATTGAGTTAGGGGCGTTGAGTGCTTGTTTCTTAACTAACCTTACTTCAGCCCCTGTGTCTTCAACTAATTGCACGTGTCCGCTTTGGGCGATGTCTAAGGGGAGTTTCACGATGGGGATTCCTGATAGTGTAGACAGAGGGGACTCTTTATCAAAATTCTGCCGCTTTCAAGTCGAGCCTGGGGATTTTTGGTCGACTGTTTCGGGTTTCCCTGTGCCTCCCATTTTCGTTTTTGGTGGCACTCGGTAATTATATGACCTCGACGTCCACAGAAATCACATTTAGTTTGAATCTGGTTTATGTTTACTTTATTTGGCACATTTGATGGTTTATCAGGGTAACCATTATTATATCCAGGGCGATTGCGTTTACAATCGCGAATATCGTGATTATAGCTGGGAAAATTTGTACAGTAAGGAGTATTTTTTGCGTTTTAAGCATTCATCATATGTGTGCCCTTTAATCCTACAGAAATTGCAGATGACTCGTGTCATAAGTGAATTTTGGGTGCCCTGTGAGAATTTTGGGGGGTCTCTTGAAGTTTGCTGGCCATATCGGCCGCCCACTGGTAATGCATTTTGAACTGGGTGAGAAGCTATTGGAGGTAGGGTCCCAAGAGTTCATGTTTGGAACTGTCGAATTGCAGGAGAGGTCTCCATGGGTGGATTAGCTAGTGAACTAGTGTAGACGTTTTGTGCTTTGATTTGATTTGGGCTCTGGAAAAGATTAGCCTGTGCCCATGCGGGTAAAATGTGGACTGGTGTTTGAGTAGCGACAACAGGTGTAAAAACCATAGATTGTTGCAATTTTTCCATAACTAGAGCTTTTTTAATTATGTCTTCCAGTGAATTATCCTGTTGAGCCAATAGATAAGTCGTTAAGTGCGGGTTGGTTGACCCAGTTTTCACAGCTGTAATTGCAAAATCTTCCAACTGTGGTGTTGTAGTTCTGTAGACCTCTGCACCGTATTTTATTTCGACGGCTTTTTTACACTGAGTTAGGAAGTGTTTTACTCTTTGAGTAAAAACTACGAAATTCTCTATTGGAAACTGTCGGATAGAAATTAGCTTACTGACTAATTCTTCGTATATTTCTCGAAGAAGATAAGTTCTATTCAAAAGGGCCTCAAGCTCATCTAAAGATGTCCAACTGGACGCAGTTGATAAGCTTCTCTACTTTTCCTTTTCGGAAAAGGTTAGCTATTTATTTGTAAATTGATGTACCCAACGGTACCACACGGATTATCACCAATAAAAAGTCCGTTTCATTTTTTAAATTTAATTACTTTAATTTGGTTGTAAAGAAATACTTTTATTTAGAAAAAACTTTTATTACAAGAACTTTTTAATATAATACTTTTAATAATCGAAAGAAAACGCGTGAACCACCGATATTGGTTTTTAATTCTTTAAACCGCGAACTTAAACTTCAACTCGAAACTGTTCACTCCAAACTGTGTTAAAAAATAACTGCGCTCCTCATGTCCAGTGACGAGTCTTTTAAAGAAAGGCTCAGTTGTGTCAGCCCTCTTATTGGTCACTTGAATTGACCCCTAGGAATCTTCATGTGACTCATTCCCCAAAATCAGCATGTCAGACCGGAGAAAGAATCAGCCAATCAGAATTGTTCAATTCCTTCCCACAGTCCAACATTGCTGAATCGTGAAAACGAGCCACAAAATTTCCCATGCCAAAAATATATCCACTTGTTAAATTTTCCTGGACGGCGGATTGCAACATGATCAGTATACTTGAGTGATATAAGCAAGCGCATTTTTCTGACAGTCAATTATGCTGACCCATCGAAAAATGTTTAGCGCTTGAATATTTCACTCGACACCTGATCTGTTTACTTGAATGAAATAAGCAAGCGCGTCTTTCTCACGGCCAATAATGTTGATCCATCGAAAAGTGTTTAACGCGTGGATATTTCATCCGAAATATTATGCGTGTTTGTCACATAATTTCTTGTCGTCCAGACAGAATTATTTGGGGCATGTGCCCTTGAGTATGACTACGTCCATTTGGACATGAGAAGATGATTTGTATATGTCCCGCTTAGATAGCCTGGCACATGTATACTTGAATCTGAGCCCTCGAATTTTTGGATGCATTTCAAATATAATTTGGCTCATGTTAATTTATGAATGCATTTTTGGACCCACTTTTAGAATTAAAGGAATTTATGGATGTATTTTGTTGTGGATGCATAAACTCCTTTATCTTTGGTTGTTGGTATACAACAGCATTGACTTCCGTAATTGTGTCCGCACATTTAGCTAGTGTCTCCAAACTTTCTGTATTGCAGGCTAAGATGGCTTGTATGTGGGGGGCGGCAAACGTTGAAGCCACAGTGGTTTCAATACATTTTCTGACAGCTTTCCCTTGTTCAAATTTCGCATCTCTCTTAGCAAATGCGGACTCGAATCGCCCAATGGCGACTCAGTCAATAATTGTTTTAAACGTTTGTTCTCACTGCCGGTGAGTCTGGAAATCAATGTGTCCTTCAACACATCGTACTCGGTACCCTCTGGTGGACTATAAGCGGCATCACTTACTAGGCTGGCTATATTCTCATCAAGAGAAGCTAGTGCGTGGAAAAACATTGTTTTTTGGTGAGATATTCGTGCCAGAGCAAACTGAGCCTCTAACTGGAGGAACCACAACCCTGGGTTGCCTTCCAAAAGGGCATACACTTAACTGCAGCTGCATTAAGGGCGGTCTCAGGTGCAGTAATTGTTGACGTAACGGTTGAAGTAACTGGAGGAGGATCGTTATAGCCTGAGCTTACACCTGAGATATCCTCAGCAGAAGAGTAGATATCAGGCATCCTTAGTGAAGAATCTCGACGAAGCAAAATGTTAAAACGACGTAAACAAAAGTTTCTACGACGAAATTGGGTTAGATAATTCGATCACTTAGAAGAAACACTTTGAAGATAGGAAAAGGTTTTACAACATTCATACAAGTAATATTAGGAAACGAATTATTTTGATAATTTCTAAATTAAATAAAAATATTTTGAACTTCAAGAATTCAACAATAATTGTATAATATGTACTAATTTTAGTACTAGAGTACCAAACCTCTTATTTTCAAATAGTCTTGCATTGGATGACACTGATGCGCTTCTTTAATAAGTTCTGTCAGCTGCCACAAAATTTCTTTTGGTACCAATATTTTGAACTCTTAATTTGAAATAGTCTTGCGTTGGATGACACTGATGCGATTCTTTAATAAGTTCCGTCAGCTCCCAGGAAATTTCTTTTCGTACCTTACCGCTGGTGGGTGGTAACCGAAAGAACTGACCTGAATGGAGACTCACAGACTGCTAGTTTTCATTGACTCCTTTTGAAGGTTGCTAAATAGTCCTATTGTCGGGGTCACCAGTTTTGGTGTTAGGGATACTTCTTGGAGCGTTTACCCAAACACACAATTTGTCGATGTTGCATTGAACAGGAGTTGTAGCATTGATGTGTTTCTTGGTAGACAGCAGTTTTAGTATTGGGTGTTTCTTGATGCGTTTACTCAAACACACAATGGGTAGATGTTGTATTGGACGTGTGATGTACAGCTTATAGCAGTTGACAGAGTTCAGCTGTCAGATAATTCTCCGTGTTTAAATTGCTTCGTAACCTTGCCGGGATCCAGAGTCTCAATTATAAGTTGTGGAGAACTCTCGGCCGTGATAGCTACGGGAACCGTGTTGACGATAATAAGGCGTAGATAATACTCCTTATGATTTCTTGAACCTATGACGAGAAGCTTGTACGAAAAGAAAAACTTCTGCACATGCTATACTTCACTGAAATACACATGATGTTATGGTGTGAGCCTATAAGCATATGCTATACTTCATTGAAATATATATGATGTTATGGTTGAGCCTATAGGTGCACCACTCCCAGTACTCATTGGTTGTTTGGCTAAGTGCTTGAGATCAGAGTAGATCACATGAACTATAGTTAATAATTATCTATGAAAGTTACATGTATGTTAATTACTGTATCCAAATATCATGAGTAAAATGATTGGAATATGGATGCGTATCCCTTATAAATATATATATGTTTGTTTATCATGGCCTGTAAACTGTGTGAACACATGATAATTTTATTTATTTGTTGAGTATATGTTGTTTCAGTATTCCTCAATTGTATAGTTGCATCTAATTAAACTTGGTTTAATGAATAATCAAAACTTGTGTATAGTATGTTCCATTACCTTCCCGGTAACTGGTAATAGATGTATAAGTGGAATCATATTCAACGGTTTGAATAAGTTCGTGGTTAGGGAATGTTGTGGTATGATTTTATTAATTTTAATTCAGATTTTAGGATATATATATATGGGATGCCGTTAAGGCTCCTACTGGGCTTTTCCGGAAGTTTCTCTCCCGCCACGGAGTTTTTTCAACGGTTTTGCTATAAAATGTGGTAAATTATCAGATGTACAGAAATGTGTACAAATTGTGAGTGGGTATAGTTAACTAATTCAAGAAATATTGTGATATGGTCTGAGAAGTTTGTTAAATTATTTATGTATTTTAATTGATTATCCAGATCTCCTTTTCTGCGGACTAAAAATTGTATGTACAGGCTATTTTTAACTTTGAAAATTTATTAGAACTAAATAGCCACTGAACTGACTATTTTCAATTATTACCAAAATATTACTTGTTTGCAATGAAGCAAAAAATTTATAAGGAAGAAATTTGTAATGTTATTTGTGTGGGTATTCTATAGGTTTATACCTACTTTCCTCTTAGTGAGTTAAATGTCTAATTTGCATAATATGCATTAAACCAATTAAAATTTTAAATTTTAACAATACCTTAACAACAGATTGCAAATGGAAAATTAATGTTTAATTGTTATCAATTAATTCATTGGTATGTGATAATGTAATTAGAATTTTAAGGAGGAAATCTGTGAAATTGGAACTTTATAATAAAGTTAAAATTCGATATTGTAGGTAGGTATGCCTGACTAGTGTTAAATATTTTATTAGATTGAGAAATTATGTTGAATTGGTTGTACTCCATTTAAATTTTGTTTGAGTACACTAATTGATCAATTCGATCTCCTTCCTAGTCAACCAAACAATCACAATCCACAATATGTGTGTGAAATGTCTAGGTTTAGTGGTGGATTTAGAATAAGAAATAGATTTAGCATAAGCTATAGATTTAGCATAGGATTACTAATTGATTGTTATAAATATATTTATAGAATGTAACAATGTGGTTAAATTTACTAGTAGGAAATTTGTAAAATTGATCTAAATAATAATTTTAATTGGAAAGTACTAACCTTGTTTTACTGTTTTCACTTTTATTCCTAAGCTTGGGTAGTAATTTTACTATTATATGTAGTTGTTTGTTTGGGTTGTGATTTTATATTCTTCAGTAAAATATTATTAGTATAATCCAGGCTGGTAAGTATTTCTTCTGAGATTATCAGGATTTTCTGGTGTTTTGTTTTTTTACTAATGACTGTAATTTTAAGTTTATATGAAAATACTTTAATTAAATTTGAGCTTATGAATACTAACTTGGGATTACACTGATTATTTATTTGAACTTTCAAGTTCGTTCTAATTAGAATACTATTACCGAGTTCGTTGCCTATAAGTAGGTAAGTGGGTCAAGTTATCTTGACTTTTGTTTCGTTCTGCCCTCGTTCTTCTAGTGTTTGATGTTATGCCTTCCAGATAACTATTCGTGGAACCATTAGTGTGTTTGGGAAAGTTTGCAATACAATATGACAGTTTGGTGTTAAGCTGCCATGTATGGTGAATTATTTTAGTAATTATTTCTTTAAACTGTGTGAACACATGATAATTTGATTTATATGTTGAGTATATGTTGTTCTAGTATTCCTCAATTGTGTATTTGCATTTAATTAAACTTGGTTTAATGAATAGTCAAAACTTGTGTATAGTATGTTCCATTACCTTCCCGGTAACTGGTAATAGATGTATAAGTGGAATCATATTCAACGGTTTGAATAAGTTCGTGGTTAGGAAATGTTGTGCTATGATTTTATTAACTTTAATTCAGATTTTAGGATATATATATTGGATGCCGTTAAGGCTCCTACTGGGCTTTTCCGGACGTTTCTCTCCCGCCACGGAGTTTTTTCAACGGTTTTGCTATAAAATGTGGTAAATTATCAGATGTACAGAAATGTGTACAAATTGTGAGTGGGTATAGTTACCTAATTTAAGAAATACTGTGATATGGTCTGAGAAGTTTGTTAAATTATTTATGTAATTTAATTGATTATCCAGATCTCCTTCTTACTGGACTAAAGATTTGTATGTACAAGCTATTTTTAACTTGAAAATTTATTAGAACTAAACAGCCACTGAACTGACTATTTTCAATTATTACCAAAATATTACTTGTTTGCAATGAAGCAAAAAAATTTTATAAGGAGGAAATCTAAGTATGATGCTCATGTATATATTCAGAGTCAGTGATGAACCACATATATGTGTTATTCAACAATTTATTTAAATATCTTATGTATAATGTCCTCAATTATCAGGTTAGCAGCTGATATGTTCAACTCTTCACCCATTGCACCCACCCTAGGTTATAGGTGGTCTCAACTCACGACCAAATTATTTAAATTGTTTACCCTCCCGGATATATATCTCAACAACAAAGTCTGCTTTTAACAAAACTAGGTAAATCCGCAGTAGTCAGCAATAAGTGAATTTATTACGTATACTGCCGATCTATTACCAGTTTCAAGTGACATTGGTCGAGCTAGAGGCTCGTGGGTTCGAGATCCAAGGTAGAATGGATTAGCTAAGGAAGTGCTCAGTGATTTTATTAAAGCGGAGCGAACTTCTCAGCCGTTAGAGCAATTGGGCGGAATTTCTTCCCACTATGTGACAGGGATAGAAAGCGTAGAAACGCAAACTATGTCAGAAGAAGGTACTGCAAATGGCAGTACTCGAACCGAATCCAAGATAAGCACAATGTAAAAAATAATAAGACTATTCCATTAATTTAAGACACGTTTTTCCATAAAAATAAATTTGATTTTCTCTGATATAAAGGGAAGAGCAGCTTAAGTTCCCCAAATCAATGGAAGATTCAATGAATTTACGTATTTGGCACCAGAAAACCTATAAAATACCTAAAATTCCCGAAATGTTAAGCTCTCTTGGATAAAATGAAGAAAACATGCAATAAATTAGGTATTATTATGCTACATTTTTTATGGAAATATATTTTCATTTATGTAATTCACACATTGTTTTTGAAAACAAACCGTAAATTGTTTTCCAATATTTTGTTTGACCGTGCTAGGCGCACCAACATAACTTCCCTACTACGTAGTAGTATGGGCCATAAGAAATGAGCTTTTCAGCTCATTTTTAAGTTTTTTAATGGGGTTCTGTTCTATCACCTATGACGGAGTGTGGTGCTATCACCTATTCCCTACATGTTAGGGAAAATTCTCTAAATTTTAGGGAATAGTCCCTACATTCTAGCGGAAAAAACAAAACAAAATTTTAAAATTCCCTACATTTTAGGGTAAAATAAATTTTTTTTCAAAACTCCCTACATTTTAAAGAATATTCCCTAAAATTTAGAGAAAAAAGCGAAAATTCCCTACATTTCAGGGAGTCAAACCTAGCTACATTTTAGGGATACAAACCTAGTCCACGTTTTTCAAGTAGGGGCTTTCCCTCATCTTATCGACAAATACCTAACCTTTGTGGCACAAATTGCCACTCACTTTAGGGAATTATTTTTTACTATGCATTCAGCATCATGCTGACTTGTCCAAGCTAACACCGACTAATAAAGAAGTTCGACCCTCCAATTCCGACATTATGGACTACGTTCCTAAATGGGCAGGGAAAGTTGACCAAGAACAAAACCTATACCATTCAGATTTCATCTAGGGTCTAAAAGTATGTGGGGAACGTACTAATAATACGTGTTCTCAGAAATGCAAAGTTTGTGTATAATTCAGTGTTTTCTATGCAGAAAGAAAGAATTTTTTTTATATTACTATATATATATTTCGAGTTAAACGGAGTCAAATTGCTGTATGTAAGTATATATAGTATTACTGTGTTTTTGCAATTGTTTTGTATTATTATTATTATTAAATTAACTAACCTAAATATCACAATTCAATTTCAACTTAAAATCTATTATTATTATTACTACGATCAAAATTCAGTAAAAAATTCAATAACAAAAAAACATAACGACAGTTTAAAAATTCAATATTAAACAAATTCCAGTGGTAGTATTCCAAAAAGAGTTCTCTCCCCAAAACGATCTCCTTATTCCTGAAATGAACGAGAAGAGAATAAGTTTTAATTTATTGGAATTAAGCTTCCACAAATCAAATATAGAGTAAAATTCTCTGAGAGCGAGAGCAACGATGTAGCAGAATTAAACTTCGGCTGTATCGTGCTGAAGCGTGAAAGCAGAATTATACTTCTGTTACAGGGAGTATTGAAACGCGTAGGCAGAATTATACTCCTGCTACAACGTGCTGAGGTGTGTAAGCAGAATTAAACTTCTGTTACAGCGAATGTCAAAACGTATGCGCAGAGCTATACTTCAGTCGCAACGTCCTGGAGCATGTAAGCAGAATTAAACTTCTGTTACACGATTGGGGATCAAGTGTCAGATTTTGGGAGTGTGAATTTTAATAGAATTAGACTTCTATATGTAGGATAGAACAAAATTATACTTTTGCTCAGAGGACGGGTGTTCAGATTAGACTCTGACGGAGGATATTTTCAGATTAAACTCTAAAATTATAATATGCGGCAAAAATTGGATGCTAGATATAAGTAGAATTATACTTCTACAATAATAGAATTAAACTTCTATATGAAGGAATAAACAAAATTATACTTTTGCTCAAAGGATAGGAAACAGATTAGACTCTGGTGGAGGATTCTTTCAGATTAGACTCTGAAAACCGAATGATGATTTTTCTGCAGCTCGCCGCCTTTTCATAGCCGCCGTGAACAGCTATATCCCAGCTCCATAATGTGTTGCCCTGGGAATGCTTGGTTCGTTTTGGTCCACCTTTGATTGTGCCGACACAAGCTGTTTGACGTATTGTCACTTGATGACATTACAAAAAATATAAATATGCTGGAGGTATATGATTTGGTAAGTTTATGCTATTTTTGGTTAATTTATATGTAATCAATGCATTTTCTTTATTTTTTCTAGGTAAAATATTGCGAAGGATGGCTATGGGAAGGGATTTGCTGTGGAATTTTTGTGTAATTAGATAAGTATATTATGTTAATTTGATTGGGAACATGATGCTTTGTGTTATTTTTAGGAAAAGGTGATTTCAACGAGGGATGTAATTTCATGGTGAGATTTCAACAAGGGATCTACAAATATGTGTATGGACTGAACGTCCTCCACTCCCGCGAAAAAAGTTGGACTAAACTAAAAGGAAAAAATAAAAAAACTTCTAAGAAAAAACTTACTGAGTTTTGTTTGGAGAAGTGATATCCTTTCCTTCTCTTTTTCATTTTTATATTGATGCCGCCGGGCATTTGGAATCGGTGAAGGATTTTGCACCAGGGATTCAATCCGACGGAATATCTGATAATTTCAATAGACGAACACTAACATGAGGCCTGGCGTTCATCAATTCTCTGATGTCTGCTGGTATTCCTGGATTTTCATTATTGGTTGTAGGATGATCTTGGAACTGTATCGGCGGGAGAATCGGGATATCCAAAGCTTGTGTTGGGGATTTCACTGACGATTCTGTGATGGACCTTTCTACAGCATTAATACTGGTTTTAAAATCTGAAAAGTGTTTGTTGTAGTGGTTGATCTACTTGCTTCGATTGGCACTATTTCTTGTAGATTTCCAGGTAAACTCGGCTTTGTTTTATTAATAGCTGCTGGTCTTTGCTTGTGACACTCTGCTGTTCTGTTTTGTTATTGAGCTATGACCGAGAGCTTATTTGGACTTTGTTAGTCTTAACATGATGTGGTTGCGTTAAAGTACGGACTCCCGGGGCAGTGGTTTTTTGATTGTGATTTGAAGTCATCCTTTGTCGTCGTGCCTTTTGCGATGTTTGTTGGCTTGATGGGTATTATCGTATTCAAGTCTTGCATATTTCGTGGTGTTACGCCAGTTGCTGTAGGCTTTAGTTTAGAATTCGAATTCCTGGTAAATAACTCCTTGGCCTTGGTTTGAATTTCTTGCAATCATTTACTTTGGGTTCTTTTTTAAGCCTTTTTATTTCAGATGAAGCTGGCCTTGCTTCAAATGGCCTGAAGAGCTTGGTTACAGGCACAACTTCATGAGGTGGTAGCCGTACAATGGCCGACCTCATTTTGGGAGCCTTCTTTGGTGTTGGTGGTAGAGGACTTTTGGTGTTAGGGATACTTCTTGGAGCGTTTACCCAAACACACAATTTGTCGATGTTGCATTGAACAGGAGTTGTAGTATTGAGGTGTTTCTTGGTAGACAGCAGTTTTAGTATTGCGTGTTTCTTGATGCGTTTACCCAAACACACAATGGGTAGATGTTGTATTGGACGTGTGATGTACAGCTTATAGCAGTCGACAGATAATTTTCCGTGCTTAAATTGCTTCCTAACCTTGCCGGGATCCAGAGTCTCAATTATAAGGTGTGGAGAACTCTCAGCCGTGATAGCTACGGGAACCGTGTTGACGATAATAAGGCGTAGATAATACTCCTTATGATTTCTGGAACCTATGACGAGAAGCTTGTACGAAAAGAAAAACTTCTTGTCTTAGGTATTTATATTTTTAAACAAACAAAGGTACACTGCTTGAGAACCCTGAAGTAACACTGGTTAACATGAACTTTAATGTAATGGCGAAATATATGTAATAACAATAATGATGCGAAATTGCACCGCAATGGATTAACAAATTTTTGAAATTAAACGGATGGGCAGTTAAAACTTAAGAAACTAGACTTGGACGGACTTTTTAAGTATTAGATTAAAACACCAAAAATTAAATATTGCCTGGTATTATTTTTAAGTTAAACAGAACTAGCACGATAGATGACGGCTCAGACAATAATCATTTTTTTACAAGTTTTTGTTTTTTTTCTATTTTTGAAAAGTATCCCGGCCTACTTAATTATAACCCTTTCCAATGGTCAAAGTGACTTTGTTCGTATTCGCGCGTATCGCTGAGATTTATAACTAAAGTTCGGTGCGTGTAGCTCGTGGTGAAGATAGCCACAGACTCATGGGCCTAATTGCCTTATAAGAAGCCAAAAGTTCTGTGGTGTGGGAGATAGGCCAGTATTCACAGGGTCTAAAGACTCGGAATTAAAAATCTCCAAGAGTTCTTCCATGGCAAAAAAAATGAAAATTAAAAGAACCAAAAGAAAAATAAGAAATAATAAAAACGAAAAAACTGTAATTAAACCGCGCTTGATGTTCACTTGTCAACTTTCAAATTTGAAGTGATTTTTGGCGGATTGTGGATTTATTTATATACAAATAAAACGGTACTTTTTTTTTATATTTTGTACTGCCACTGTTAGATTTTGGTGGGGAGTTTGAATTACTGGTGAGAGATATCTGTTGAAGGGAGAGGGCAGACCTTTGTGATAGGGCGAGTCAGAATATTTTTCGGTGTTTTAATGATAACTGCTCGCACTAAATTATTATGACCAGTATGAATTTCAATGATACGTCCTAATGGCCATTTTCCTATGCGGATTTGGTTTTCTTTTATTAAAACGAGGGATCCAATTTTTAGATTTTCCCTTTCAGTCTGCCATTTATGTCGTTGATGTAAAGTATGGAGATAATCTCTCGACCACTGCTTCCAAAAGGTGTAGGAGGTCGATTGAATGTGTTGCCATCTCTTGAGAGGATGTTGTAGAGGATTGAGTGGGGGAAGTTCAGATGTAGTGAGGAGATGACGACCTGTTAGGAAGTGTCCGTGAGTGAGGATATTACAGTCAGTTGCATCATTGGACAGAGGGGAAGAGGTCGGGAATTTAAACATGCCTCAAGTTGAACTAAGACTGTGTAGAGTTCTTCGTATGTGAGTTTTGTATCTTTAATCGTTTTGTAGAGATGGCACTTCCTGGACTTTACACCAGCTTCCCATATGCCTCCAAAGTGAGGTGCTGCAGGAGGATTAAAGTGCCAAGTTATACCTTGATTGGCAATTTCGCTAGCTAGATCGACTTGATTGATTTCTCTAGATTTGACTGTAAAATTCGATTGGCTCCAACGAAATTAGTACCTCGGTCAGAATAAACGTGTGAGCAGAGCCCTCTTCGTGCAACAAATCGTTTGACGGCGGCTAGGAAGGCTGATGTGGACAAATCAGAGACGAGCTCTATATGTATGGCCTTACTGGCTAAACAGACGAATAAGCAAGATGTATGCTTTTGTTAACTTTGTTCCTCTTAGTGTTGATGTTTTCATGACAAGCGGGCCTGCATAGTGTTGGAAGGGTAAAGATATTGTTACAAATTTTGATCAAGGTTTATTATAAAGCCGAGAGGGCGACTTTGCTTAATGCGATCAGCTTCTAGTGGGGCGTACGTTGGCAAAAGTAAACAAACGCAATTCACCACCACTTGAAAATAGGTCAGTGGGTCAGAATGCAAATTCCCCACAACAGCTGATTTGCAGTATATAGTTTGGATATCAGTGGCTGCTGTTTGTGGCTTGGGATCTGAGGAGAAGCGTGTTCAGCAACTTTTGCTCACTGAAGGGAAGCGCGGAGTGGTTGCTCTTCAGGTTGGAGACACTCGGTAGTCATTGGAATAGGTTGCTGGTGACTGAATGGGCCCCGTAAACGCTTACTGTTCAGTTTTTATTTTAAGTTAATTGGCTCGTACGTAGTTAGTGTCTGAGCGCGCGTGAATATCAGTTATTTACGCAAACGTTTTTAGTAGTCACCGATTTCTGTTTCTTTTTGTGTATTTTTTTTTAGTGCTCCGCGAAGTTGGTGCAGTATGTAAATGCATTGAAGTGAGTTATGGAGTAAGTAGACTCCTGCGAGGATAAATGGATACGCCGTGAAACTATTAGGCACCGGGCTGGGAGGTTTTTTTTATTTTTATTTATTTGTTTTAGAACTTCTCGTTCGGTGTTTTGTGGCAAAGCGGATACATTCAACTTAATGCAATTCACCAGAAGCGACCGACGGATTACCAAAAATGTTGGATCCATTCAGATTATTCTCTGGTAATGTTGGTGTTTAGGCGTCATCTGAATCATCGTGTACATTTTCAAAATATCTACAGTAAATGCAAATCTGTACAGTCGCCATCCCAACAAGGTGGTCCAAAGTGTTGGTTGGATTTGAGGTGCGTGCTGATGCATTGAATACCATTCGAAGCTTAGTGGTAGTGCTCTCTTTGAACACTGCCTGATGCGGTAAGTAGTGGAATGGAGTGTTATCACATGATTTATTTTCTATTAATAGTTGTGTCGGTGGGACAAGATTCATGTGTTCAATATAAGCGTATTCATCAATACAAGTTTTGTATAGTTTGTAAAATTCTGGATTATTGGATAGTCTTTTCTCTAGCTGCAAGAATTGTTTGACAGCCATTATAGAGATCCTCGCATAATTGATCTTCTGGTGATAATTTGGGCTCAGTTGTTAACTGATTGTCAAAATCAGTATTTATAATGGTGTGGGTGGATAGCATGGTCGTCGTCCAGCCAAGTTCTGTATTTTGGGCAGTAGGTGTGTTTGATGGTCTTCTTTTTATGCCATTTGTGAATATGGCGGCATAAATATCTGCTCCAAGAAGAATGTCTATTTCTCCTGGAATAGCGATTTTAGGATCTGCTAGGGGGAGATTGTCGATATGTTTCCATTTTGAAACTTCGATAGTTTGGGCTGGTAATAGTTCGGTGATCCAAGCATGTTGCTTGTTATATTAAAATTTGAATGTAGCAAATTAATTGTGACTGTGGCCTCTTTTAAAGCTGTATTAGTGGGTGTCGTGCCAATTCCAATTAATTCGTGGGTGATAGGAGATCCTTTAAGTTGTAATCGTTTAAAAGTTTTCTCGTTCATGATGGACACTTGAGACCCAGAGTCTATTAGTGCTCGGAATGCCATTGTGATTCCGGATGGTGCAGTGATAATTATCAGAGCCGTAGAGAGAAGAGATCTTTTCATATTTGACGATAGGAAATTCTGAACTTGTTGTTCATCATTTCTACAGGCGGGTGAGGTTTGCGTCGCTTCCATGTTGGAATTTTGGGTGGACTGCTTTGGTGTTTTTGAATAGTTTTGCTCGTAGTGGAGCAGAGTGTTATGATTTTTGTTACAATGATAGCACTTTTTGTTGCTAGTGCAGCTAGTAGTTAGATGGTAGGGTGATAAGCAATTTTTGCAAAAGTGCTTATTTATGACAACTTCGTGCCTTTGTCGGGTGGTCAAATTACGAAATGTTGGGCAACGAAAAGTAATATGGCGAACTTTGCAATGGCTGCAAGAGGTCTTTTTGTAGGTGGGTGTATTGGCGCTGCATTTTTAGTTTTGTTCAAAAGTCCATATGTGGGTTTGGGTGAGAATGGTTTTCTCTGTGTCATATTTGATGACGTACTTTTGTTTCCTATCATTTCTAGAGTTCGGAAGCGAGACTCTAACAATTTTGTTAAGGTTTTTAATTCGGGCAATTCTGTACAACTTTGGAGGCTCTGCTCCCATAATTGGTGCGTATCTGGGTGCAATTTTTGTACAGTCACGTATATAATTATTGGATCCCCACTTTCGGTGTCTATTTCTAAGCTTTGAAGTGCCAGTAATTCTTCAGTTATGTTATCCAATAGCCTTTTAATATTGTCGGCAGTATCATGGTTTATGGTAGGGAGAGACAATAAATTTTTTAATTGGATATTAACTAGGATTCTATTTTTTGAGTAGCGTTCCTTTAAGAGCTGCCAGGCTGGTTGATATTTTGCGTCACATAATACATAATGCCTGAGCAGCTTTTCAGCTTCTCCAATTAAATTTGTCTCTAAAAAATACAATTGTCGACGTCTCTTAAATTATTGTTATTGTGAATTACTGAGTTAAACAAGTCATGAAATGATATCCATGTAGAATATTCTCCATTGAAGGTTGATAGCTTGATTCTAGAGAGTCTTTCATTGTTACATGAGCTTGTGCTGAGTAGTTAAACAATAAGAGTTCTGCGACACCCTTTCAGCTTCCAGGTTTTCGCCACAGATGGCGCAACCGTCTCTAGGTGGTTTGAGCCCATACTAAATGTAGGTTTGTGTCTTGGTTGTATTGGTGTGTGTCTTGGATACACCATTGCGCCTTGGATGCACCATTGTGTCTTGGGTGCACCATTGAGTCTTCACTAGCGGGATTAATCGGTACTACCTGCATGTGTCATTTGGTCTTGACTGCGCCCTAGCAGGTACTACCAGCATGCTCCCGTACTACGGTTTTCTTAAATAGATATGTGGTGCCCCTAAATGTAGGCTTTTGGTTTCATTGAGTCTCGACTGCGCCTTAGCGGGAGTAATCGGTACTACCGGGATGTGTCATTTGGTCTTGACCGCGCCCTAGCGGCATTAGCAGGTACTACCAGCATGCTCCCGTACTACGGTTTGCTTAAATACATACATAGGTGCGCCTAAATGTAGGCTTTTGGTTTTGAACTAATATTAGTAATAATTAAAGTTAACGCTAGGAAATTTTTGTTCATGCAAATGGATTCTAGATGGTTGGGGTGGGACTATTAGGGGGGACGAAATTTTCATCACAAATCCTCTACGGGCTCTGGTTTTCGAGATATTAGCGATTTTACCTTTTCAGATATAGTTAATATAATTAATAATTCAAGCTACCTAGGATAGTTTTGTTCATGTCAATAGATTCTAGAAGGTGTTATAGGGGCGGGGGTTAAAGGGGGGATAAAAAATTCGTTAGAAATCCTCTACGGGTTATGGTTTTCGAGATATCAGCGATTTTACCTTTTTAGATATAGTTATTATTAGTAATAATTCACGTTTTTTTTGCTCATGGGGGGTGCTGCGTCTAAATGAAGGCTTTGTTCATCATCATTCGAATTTCACAACATGACATCAGCATGAACAGATTCTAGAAGATGTCAGTGAGACATTAGCCGATACTACCAGCATGCTCCGGTACTACGGATTTCTTGGATGTGTGGTACGATTCTCTTGGTTATGTGAAGTTTTTTGCTTCACTTTTGGCCCACACGTGGCAGCATGTTATGGTTTTGGGAAGATTTTTGTTTCACTTTTGCCCCCACGTGGCAGCATGCTACGATTTTGGGAAGTTTTTTGCTTCACTTTTTTGGATGTGTGGTGCGCCTAAATGTAGGCTTTTGTTCTTTTCAAGTGTTGCGCCTGGTTTTGAATTAATATTAGTAATAATTGATTTTTCTTGAGCGCCTAAATGTAGGCTTTTGGTTTTGAACTAATAATTAAAGTTAATAGTAGGAAATTTTTGTTCATGCCAATGGACTCTAGAGGGGTGGTATGTTGGGGGGATAATAAAGTTAAAGAGGGGGGTAATGAAATTTTTCATCAGAAATCCTCTACGGGTTCTGGTTTCCGAGATATTAGCGTATTAATATTTCAAGTTATTTTTGCTCATGGAAATGGATTCTTGGCGGTGTGGGGTGGGAGGGGGAACAAAATTTTCATCAGAAATCCTCTACGGGCTTTGGTTTTCGATATATTAGCGACATCAGTTTGGGCGCAAACGCCATTTCTTGAATAAGGTACCCTAGAGCGGCCTTAGCCGGAACTGCCAGCATGCCTTGGTTTTGCTGTTTTCTTTTATTAGCGGGAGAGTTCTAGATATCAGCATGACGTTATCATGGTTTTACTGTTTTCAAATGCTGCACGTTTTCTTAGCAGGGAAGTTGTAGATATCAGCATTATTCGAATTTCACAACATGACATCACCATGAACAGACTCTAGAGGGTTCTGGGGTATGTGTATTGAAAAGTCTTATGTTTTATAAACACATGTTTTTATTTCCAATAAAATTTCTTATTATTAAAGTATTTCTTATAGCACATTGTCCAATATGAACTTGGCAAGATGGCGCATTTGTGTTAATCTCTATTAGTTTTCCACAGTTGTATTCATCTTCGACGTTAATAATGATTTCACCCTCTCCAACTATCTTCTGCATCCAACGAACTTTTTCAGCTCCCTTTACATATATGGTTTTGTTTCGAAGCAGTGATTCAACTATAGTGTACAGATTGTGATATGGTATGTAGCCATCATCCCAGCGGCATCCATGAAAATTGTGTTGAAGCCATTTTACTTGTCTCTTTTTTGCTGAAGTCAAATCTTTGTATCTGAATTGTGGTTGAAATATAAAGTGCTGCATCTGGTTTTCATTGTTTAAAATTGCCAGTTCTTTAGTGATGAATTCATTGAGATTTGTTTTGAATCCTTGTCTACGATGCCTGCCATCTTCTTAATTTAACTTCCTAACTTCACTTGTCAGGGTCTGGCAGACATTTGAAATACAAACACTTGGTGAATATTCAGATGTATACCTTAAGACTGATGTTCTCCTATTGGCTGATGTGTTTGGGAACTTTCGAGAAGTGTGCATGAAGACATACAATTTAGATCCAGCACATTATTACACCATGCCAGGCCTAACATGGGATGCTACGCTAAAATACACTAATGTGAAATTAGAGCTGATAACCGACGTAGATATACTGCTATTCATTGAGAGAGGCATTCGAGGTGGTATAAGTCAATGTTCGAACAGATATAGTAAAGCCAATAATAAATATATGGATGATTTTAAGCCTGAGGAGAAAGAGAAATACTTGATGTATTATGATGTGAATAACATTTATGGATGGGCCATGTCACAGCATTTACCAACCGGAGGATTCAAATGGGTTGATGTTCCCAATATTGACGTTTCCGAAATTCCTGATGATTCTCCAACTGGATACATATTCGAAGTGGACTTGGATTATCCTCAACATCTACATGATAAGCATAAGGACTTACCGTTAATGACATGGCGGTTGATAATGAACTGTTACAATTTCAATATAGATACATTTATTTATAGATGATAATTAATGGCTATAACAATTATATAAAAACTGTAAACATAAGTGACCGCAAATTACTGCATCATAATTCTGATAATAACTGTAGTTGTACGTAATATTACTACCCGTGTGGGCAAAAGTGAAGCAAACAACTTCCCAAAACCGTAGCATGCTGCCACGTGTGGGCCAAGAGTGCAGCAAAAAACTTCACATATCCAAGAAATCCGTAGTACCGGAGCATGCTGGTAGTATCGGCTAATGTCTCACTGACATCTTCTAGAATCTGTTCAAGGTGATGTCATGTTATGAAATTCGAATGATGCTGAACAAAGCCTACATTTAGACGCAGCACACCCCATGAGCAAAAAAGACTTGAATTATTACTAATATTAACTATATCTAAAAAGGTAAAATCGCTAATATCTCAAAAACCATAGCCCGTAGAGGATTTCTAAGAAAAATTTTATCCCCCCTCTAACCCCCGCCCATATAACACCTTCTAGAATCTATTGACATGAACAAAACTATCCTAGGTAGCTTGAATTATTAATTATATTAACTATATCTGAAAAGGTAAAATCGCTAATATATCGAAAACAAGAGCCCGTAGAGGATTTCTGATGAAAATTTCGTCCCCCCCTAATAGCCCCACCCCAACCATCTAGAATCCATTGGCATGAACAAAAATTTCCTAGCGTTAACTTTAGTTATTACTAATATTAGTTCAAAACAAAAAGCCTACATTTAGGCGCACCTATGTATGTATTTAAGAAAACCGTAGTATGGGAGCATGCTGGTAGTACCTGCTAATGCCGCTAGGGCGCAGTCAAGACCAAATGACACATCCCGGTAGTACCGATTAATCCCGCTAAGGCGCAGTCGAGACTCAATGAAACCAAAAGCCTACATTTAGGCGCACCACATAACTATGTAAGAAAACCGTAGTACGGGAGCATGCTGGTAGTACCTGCTAATGCCGCTAGGGCGCAGTCAAGACCAAATGACACATCCCGGTAGTACCGATTAATCCCGCTAGTCGAGAGTCAATGGTGCACCCAAGACACAATGGTGCATCCAAGGCACAATGGTGTAGCCAAGACACTAACTAATACAACCAAGACACAAACCTACATTTAGTACGGGCGCAAACCACCTAGCCATCTGTGGCGAAATCCTGGAAGCTAAAAGGGTGTCGCAGAACTCTTATAGTTTAACTACTGTGCTGGCATTTGTTGTCTGTGGAGGATTTCTGACAGACGGCGTTGGTGTTAGTCTGTCTATGTCCTCTTCCATGCCAGCAGTCTTTTCAATGTAGTACTCCTGAGCCTCGCTAAATATTTACTTCATAAAATAATCTAGCTGGAGATCTTCTTTTGTCGCTCTCTTTTTAATTGCCCTATGCCGCGTTTGGAATTCTTTCCAGTAATCGGTAAACGTTTGTAAACATTTCTCTGTTAATTTTACTGTCTTCTTTTTGCCCTCTCTCGAATGCCTTTTATATAGGTATATGATTAATTCTTTGACCTCGAGTTGAGATTCAATCAATTCTGACTTACAGTCGATGGTCTCGTCGCCATCGTCAGACAATATGGATTCGCCATTTTTGGCCATTTTTTTATAGAGTAGCTTGTGATATTAGGTAATTTATATTTGACTAGCTGAGATATCCGGCTTTGATGCACCAATGTGAGATCTAGTCTCGAGCGTAAGGGAGGGTGCCGGCTTAGAAAAGGATAACTCAGCTTTAAATTCGATTCAAATATAAATTTTATTAAAGTAACTAATCTAAATATCACAATTCAATTTCAACTTAAAATCTATTATTACTATTACTCCAATTAAAATTCAGTAAAAAATTCAATAACAAAAAAACATAACGACAGTTTAAAAATTCAAATAAAAATTCAATATTAAACAAATTCCAGTGGTAATATTGCAAATTGAGTTCTCTCCCCAAAACGCTCTCCTTATTCCTGAAATGAACGAGAAGAGAATAATTTTTAATTTATTGGAATTAAACTTCCACAAATCAAATTTAGAGTAAAATTCTCTGAGAGCGAGAGCAACGATGTAGCAAAATTAAACTTCGGCTGCAACGTGCTGAAGCGTGTAAGCAGAATTATACTTCTTTTACAGCGAGTATTGAAACGTGTAGGCAGAATTATACTCCTGCTACAACGTGCTGAGGCGTGTACGCGGAATTAAACTTCTGTTACAGCGAATGTCAAAACGTATGCGCAGAACTATACTTCACTCGGAACGTCCTGGAGCATGTAATCAGAATGAAACTTCTGCCACACGATTGGCGATCAAGTGTCAGATTTTGGGAGTGTGGATTTTAGTAGAATTAGACTTCTATATGTAGGATAGAACAAAATTATATTTTTGCTCAGAGGACGGGTGTTCAGATTAGACTCTGGCGGAGGATATTTTCAGATTAAACTCTGAAATTATAATATGCGGCAAAAATTGGATGCTAGATATAAGTAGAATTATACTTCTACAATAATAGAACTAAACTTCTATATGAAGGAATAAACAAAATTATACTTTTGTTCAAAGGATAGGAAACAGATTAGACTCTGGTGGAGGATTCTTTCAGATTAGACTCTGAAAACCGAATGATGATTTTGCTGCGGCTCGCCGCCTTTTTATAGCCGCCGTGAATAGCTATATCCCAGCTCCATAATGTGTTTCCCTGGCAACACTTGGTTCGTTTTGGTCCACCTTTGACTGTGGCGACACCAGCTGTGTGACGTAATGTCACTAGATGATATTACAAAAAATGTAAATATGCTGGAGGTATATGATTTGGTAAGTTTATGCTATTTTTGGTTAATTTATATGTAATCAATGCATTTTCTTTATTTTTTCTAGGTAAAATATTGCATAGGATGGCTATGGGAACGGATTTGCTGTAGAATATTTGTGTAATTAGATAAGTATATTGTGTTATATTGATTGGGAACATGATGCTTTGTGTTTCCTTTTTTATATATTTTTAGGAAAAGGTGATTTCATCGAGGGATGTAATTTGATGGCGAGATTTCAACGAGGGATCTACAAATATATATGTGGACTGAACACTATTAATTTTTAAGGCTCCGTCCATACAGGGCGACATTTTTGACCACGTTCAGTTTGTTTATTATTAGTGTTACTCAACTGGCAACAATACAGCTTCCAAGGAATATCTATATTTTCTATATTTGTTGAATTTCAGGATGTTCAGCCGCATCTGGCAACATCATCATCATTCTTAATCAGCCAGTGTGGTATTCAGCTCAGTTTACATAATTAGATAGGTTAGTGAACTCAGCGAGATTGGTTGTACTGTCGAAATCGTGGAATCAATTGAATTTATACTCAAATTAATCAGACTTCTTTCTTCATCTATACCTAGATCCACTTATTTCACAAATCGCCTACATTCTTCTAGATGAGATCAAAAACATTTTTCGGTATCAGAGTGTGGTTCTGTTTCTAGTATATATGCTAACTTACTCTTTGATTGATGTTACATAAAAGTGGAAAAAAGTATCCTTTTTAAATAAATTGCTAATTTCCTGTTAATTCTCATCAATTTCGGTAACGAGCAGGTTTCATAGGCATATTCCACTACAGTCTTAACTAACTGCACGCAACAGAAGTACAACCAAAAGATAACATTGCTGCTGTCTAGAAGCGTCTCTACTATTTCACTTAACTTGCCTATTTGTACAAAGACCGTGTAGCGAAATACAAAAGGCCGTACACAGATTTTGATTCTTCACACTGCAGCCCATAGAATTGTAGCTTAATCAGTTTTGAAATGCTTTGCATTTCCCCAATAGTGATTGTGTGACGATCTGTATAAGATCTTTATAAATACAAATACATAAGTGAGCAACTTTTAAGAGTCACGTAATTTTATCGCCTGCGATTGCAGCACAGCATAATAATCTCCTTTGATAGCGTCAATTACTCCGTGAAAGCTGTAAGGCCAATGTCACACGAGCGGCTTATGCCGCGCTCCCTTTTGATCGCGCGGCATGAGAGTATGCACATATAATGGAGCTGTACACACGAGTTCCACGCGACCAAAAGACCGCGCTATGGTCGCGCGAACCAATTTGGTCTGGCGTTCTCCCCTCAACACGCGCGAACTGTAGAGCGTCATGAGGACTACTTCTAGGCATCTGGATTGCCACACGAGCTGCCAAATGGTCGCGCGTCATTTGAAATTAGAAGCGTAATGTTTTCAATATGGTAGAAAACTTTTAAATTATGTATAGGAAAAATGATGTTGATAGAGGAGATACGCCAGAGACCAGATCTTTGGGATACTAGAAACGAAATATACAAAGATCTTAATAAAACAGACTATAATAGTGGTAATAGTAGTTCTGAAAATTCCTTTAATTTAGGATGTTTCAAAGATAAATACCTGGTAAAATATCTTTCGCTAGTGGAGGCAAAAAGTTCGTACCTTATTTGATTTTTTAAAAGTTTTCCACAGAATATAAAAATAAGACATTATTGGGATCATTTATTTTGATCAAAAGTTAAAATCAATCTAAATAGCTAATGACAAAAAGCAGTACAATTTTCTGTTGGGCGAATAAAGTTACGCTCTTGTTGACATCAACAAGTGTTTCATCAAGACGCGCGGTCATTTTGAAGCATGTGACAACAACGAGATTTTCATCATGACGCGCGGACAATTGGACGCGCGGTCATTTTGAAGCTCGTGAGACATTGGACTAAGTGTTACGACGCGTTGATGTGCGCGACTGGTTTTACGGTGCGCGATACTTATTAACTGTGATATTGTTGTGGCATTGTGGTATTCCTATAGCCCTATTAAGTTAACTAGATATGTGTGCTATGTACGGAAATAGTGCAAATTTAGAAACAACTGTGGAGTGCAGTGACTTTGGAAACTTGTTTTCACCATCAGCGGACAGTTATTTTTAAACAAACAACTCTTTACCCTTCATTCAAGCTTGGGATTCAAAGACAATCAATTTTTTTAAGATTTTATACATAAAAGAAGCCATTTGAGGACGTAAAGAGCACACAAGAAGTCAGGCAAAACGAACTTCATCTTTCGGTGTTTAAATGGCCACATTCAATTAATCGATCAATATTGGAAAAAAATTGAGCAGACAGACCAATCAATGTATAAAGGGGCCCATGCACGATCACGCATGTTGGCCAACTTGAGTAGGACAACGATGTTGTCACGCAAATTTGCCCGTGTGTGTTCCTGTTTGATAGTGTGACACGTAGTGTGTCAAGCTGTTGGACGAAAATCAAATTAGTTTGATTCTCTCGCTGCAGGTTATTTACGAGAATGCAGCCAGATAAGTCATGAAGCGAAACAAACTCTAGTCAAAACAATGCGACTAATCCTACTGTTTCCAATTATTTGCCTAAAATACTCCTTCCTAAATTCTCGGGTGTTAAAACAGAATGGCCTGCTTTTAACAAGTCAATGATACACGAAAATCAAAGCATTTAAAATGTAGTCTTTCGGGAGAAGCCGCACAACTTTTGCGTAATATTTCGGAAACTGAAGATACTGGGACACGCTGATTGCAAAACGAAAGTGTGCTTAAAAATTCGTATCTACAAGCACACGAGAGAAGCTACACAGGCACTCAATGCTATGAATCATCCAGCAAATCAATGGGATGATGGCTGATATTTATAACTGCTCAGAAGTTACATCCGTATACTCTTAATGAATGGGAGTCCTTTATAGCTATGCATAAATCTCTATCAATATTTGCTCAACTTGCCGAATTTCTTCAAAACAAGTAGCGCACTCTTGAAGCTGTGTGATCAACTACACAACGTCAGCGCTCAAATAAAGCTCCTACAGTCACTCCTTCAAGCGTAAAGAATCAGAGTCCAGATTGTTGCAAAAACCACTATCTTATTCTGCGCGGGGTTTAAGAAAAGATCAATAGATGCAAGGAGATAAATTGTTCAGAAGAATAAGCTATGCTTTAAATGTCTTCGACAATCACATTCAGCAGCTGAATAAGAATCTATTAATCGGTGTCGCTTCTTAGTAGAGCCGTTATTCTTTGCTCCACCCTCCGTCAACTCAGCACAATCTACCTACCACAGGGAGCATCTGCAATTAATCTTCAGTGCAAGTAACTGAAGTGGTTTGGCTTCACGAACAGTTCTACTCGCCACGGCTAGAGTGGTTATGGTATCTAAAGATGGAGAAGAAATCGAGGTTCGTGCCCTACTCTAGACTTGCTTCGTGCCAAACAGCTACTATGATACCTAGATGCACAATCTTCCAAATCTTACACAAAAGTAACACGAATAGGGGGCTCAAAACTAAATACGTCAAATTTGATTGTACCTTCCCAGCTAAATTCACGACTTAACAAAGCTCTTTCGATAGACATTGATGCGATTGTCTTGTCGCGAATCACTAGCAACCTGCCCAGTAAAAAGATTTCACAATCAGCCTGAATACACCTAGCTGGGAGATCCGCAATAGCACTCACCTGCTGAAGTCGACATTCTAGTCGGTGATAATGTTTATAATCAGATCATACCCAATGGAATTAAAAGAGGTCCGAAAGGCACACCTCTAGCCCAACGAACTATACTTGGGTGGGTTGGATATTTAATAAACACGCGGTTATATTAATTTTGAGCAGTAGGTACTTTATTCTCTACTAGACTTACAAGACTGCCGATCCGAGAATATCGGTAAATTCAATGCATTCTCGATACAATTCAGTTCTTATATATATATATATGAAGCCTACTCAGAATACCCAATACTTACATACACTACATTTCTTCCCCCTAAATAAAATAATATAATAATGATTACTTTATCCTATTAACTTATTTAAACTTATTTAAATTCTTATATAGGTTTTTAATTTAATTTCATTTTTACTTATTTTGCATTATTCTAAATTCAGAAGAAAAGGGAAAAATTTCATACATGTTTAATCGAATTCACCAAAAGTTAAAAATTTTGTTTGTTTACGATCTTTTTACTAGTTTAGGTTTATCTTCAACAGGATTTTTTTTTATTGGAATTATTACATACAAATGTAATACATGTTTGTTTATATTTTCGCAACTGATTAACATAAGCAATTTTTCTACATTCATCAATTACAATTTCGAAAAGTGTTTTACTAATTCTTCGTATTACTTTAGCTTTTGTCCAATAATTCGTATGTGCACTTTTATTATAATATAATACTATATCATTTATGCATATGAAAGTTATTTTTATCTTTTCGGTATTTGTAAAGCTAATATTATCAACCTTTACTTGTTTAGTTAAATTTCTGCTGCAACTCTGACTTATGATAGTATTTGTTTTAAAGTTAAATAAAAGTTCATTGGGAGAGTTTCCAGTTGTGGCTGTAGGAGTATTGCGATAAACAAGAACAAGATTTGAAATTTGATGTTCTATAGGAAGTTAACGATTAGTAGGATCCAATGAATACAAAAGCTTCGAGCTCCTTTATATTTTTTGGGGACGGAGCATTTTTATTGGCTTCTACTTTCCGTGGATCAGGTTTAACACCTTCTCCGGTAATCACATGCCTTAGATAACTAACAGATTTTTGAAAAAGGAACATTTATCATAGTTTAACATTGTAAGCATTTACCCTCTTCAAGACCTCATATACATTTTCATAACATGCATTTAAGTTTGTTCCGCCAATTATCAAATCATCTAGGAAGGCGGCTACTTTATTTAAAACCTTAAAGAAGCAATGTACCTATTAATTGTTCTTTTACAGTCAATAAAAATTCCCACTGATCCATCTTTCTTCTCAACTGTTACTATTGGCGATGCAGACTCGCTAAATTTTAAAGGACTCAATATACCTTGTTGACATAACTTTTCAAGCTCTAGTTCAACAGATATTCTAACACCGAATGGAAGGTTATAGCTTTTGCAGAATGTAGGCTTAGCTTCACTCTTTAGAATTATTTCTGCCTTGAAATTTTTATTTGGACGGCTCATGTCACCGTCGAATACTTAGGAAAACGAATCACGCAAAAAATTCACTAATGAACTAGTCTCACACTTCTGAATTGCCAAAGTTTTACGACACTCTCCATACAGTTGATCAAGCCGTGTTCTGCCTAATAGAGGAATAGATTCCAATTGTGTTCTTAATACAACCAAGAGCAATATTATGACGTCTTTAAGCTGTGGTCTTTGAACGGGCACCATTATTTCTCCTACAGCCTCAACTGTTTCTCCCGTAACAACCTGCAAGGGATTGCACATTTTTTTAATAGTACAATCTTGAAAATATTTACAAGATACAAGATAATTTATAATAAATTGCTGATACAGCCGCACCTGTGTCAATCTCCAAAACCACGGTGACGTTATTCATAACCAATGACACCATCAATGGTCTGCCTCTCATGCTGATATGGTTCAAATGTTTCAGCTGAAGGTTGTTAAACGAAGTCCTCACTTCTCCTCTATTAAATCTCTTCCTCGGTTGAGATCTCTTCTTATCACGGCAACGGTAAGCGTAATGCCCTTCTCTTCCACAACGATAACAGATGATGATTCTCCTATTTTCACTAGTATATGTGGGAGCGGTCCCCCGGTTATGTTTCGTTTTGTCATCACCGCTCGACCGTTTCCAATTATTATATGTGTCCTTACTTTGCTATGTCGTTGATCTAACTTGATGAATCGGTTCTGGCTTAATATATTTCATCTCTGTTTGTGCACTTTCCACACTAAGAGCTTTATCTACTGCAACCTTGTAAGTTAAGCGAGATTCATTCAGTAGGACGTATTGAATTTTTTCATTTCAGAGACCGGCAACAAATCTATCACGAACAGCATCGTCCAAAAATGAAGAAAAAATCGCACTTGCAAGATGATCTTTCAATAACTTTGAGAGTTCTCGAAATGATTTATTGTTAACTTCCTCGGGAGCCACGAGGTTCTTTGCTACTTTATAAGCTTCGGGTCCAATTAGCGTAACAAAATAGGAAGTTTTCATATTTTCCCCAATGTTATTTATTTTGAACATCATTTGAATCCGTTCGCAATATGAGTTTATATCCTCACCTGGTAAATAATGTTCTATGTTTCCCACAAATGCTGTGCCATGTGATATGGTAGTGGTCGATGATTTGTTAGATAACCCAATTTCTCAACTTATTATTTTTTCTTTAATAATTGGCTTTGCTTTGTTATTTTTTTTTTCAAATGACTTTTTTCACACAGCTTCACACTGCTCACTGCTTCTTAGCCGATTATTTCCAGCCAACAATTTTTTTCACTTAGATTATCCACTGTTTTGTTCTAATATCCCGTTTACTCAAGTTTTTTTTATGATTTTCCTCGTCGCCAAATGTTGGATATTTAATAAAAACGCGGTTTTATTAATTCTGAGCAGTAGGTACTTTATTCTCCACTAGACTTACAAGACTGCCGATCCGAGAATATCAGTGTATTCAATACATTCTCGTTACAATTCAGTTTTTATATGCTATATATATGAAGACTACACAGAATACCCAATACTTATATACACTACAGGGTGCATACTCACCGGAGCAGTTCAATCAAATCTCCCAAAGTTTTGTCATCAATCCTGATCTGAACCTAGGGCTCAAACAGTTTTGGGAATTAGAGGAAGTTCCACGTTTCAAGGCTTTAACCTTAGATGAACAACAATGTTAGAAATCCGAGAATGATCGTCGAACTGAAAAAGGGATATTTATTGCTAGGTTTACTACCAAACAGAACCTGATCTCTGTCTTCGGTAACACAAGAGAAATTGCCGTTCGATCATTGCTGAGATTGGGTAGAGGTCTGCCATGAATAGTTAATTCCAAGAGAAGTATATAGCGTTTATTACTAAATATGCTAAACTTTCTCATATGAAGCCAATCAAGGAGAAACAGTCCCAAACTATAGCCAACCCTGTATACGATATGCCTCACTACGGAGTCTTCCAAGCCAATTGGCTGGTTCACCCCTACAACAGTTTGGATAAAAATATTATTTCAACAATTTTGGGCTTCTAAGCTAGACTGGGATGATCCTTTACCTCACAAATATGCGAAGCGATGGCTAAACTTTAGAGAGGAGTTACGTCAGCTGGAAAAGATTGCTTTGAACATATGGCTTGGACTCAGCAGTAAAATACCCGGATATGAGTTACATGCCATCTGCGATGCCTCTACAAAGGCATACGGAGCTGTCTTCCACCTAAGTATTACACACGATGAGGAAAATATAGAAGTCAGGTTACTGGTAGCAAAATCAAAAGTTGATCCAATCAAGACCCAATCGCTTCCACGGTTAGAATTAAATGGTGCGGTACTATAAGCGCGCCTTGTTTACTTCGTTATCACAACAATAGACTTCAATACCCTGCCCATCCACGCTTGAACTGACTCAACGGTAGTGAGAGCTTGAATTAATTCTCAGCCCTCGAGATGGGAGACCTTTATCCCCAATAGGATTTTGGAAATACAGACTACAATACCAACTGCTACTTAGCATCACATTCCTTCGTCACTAAATCCTGCAGACTAAGTCTCTAGAGGACAAGCACCATCTGAATTAACTTCCAATGACCTATGGCGGAAAGGTCCAAAATTACTCTTACTTCATTCCCGATTATAGCCAAATGAGCCAGACCCTTTTCAAAAGAACATCGACATGGAGGAGAAACCTGTCATTGCTGCAACAGCTACAATATCCAAATTATCTCCCTGGGAGCTAATTAACTGTTGGTCTAATCTAACTCCTCTTGCGAGTTACAGCCTACTGCTAGAGATGGTTCAAGAATGACAAATTTGAACAGTCATATCGCGAATATTCCCGCATCACACCGACAGAAATTGAATCTTCTTTGATCTTCTGGCTAAAAGAAATACAACTTTGCTCCTTTCCAGTAGAAATCAAGCAACTTACGGAAGGAAAACCCATTGCAAAATCGTCACACCTAATTAAGCTGCGTCTCTTTCTGGATGATCAAGGCCTTTTTCGAGTAGGAGGACGCCTGCAATTTTCTTCGTTGAACTACCACACAAAACATCCCCTGTTTTTGCCGAAATCAGGACATTTCAACAACTTGCTTATAAGGTACGCCCCATCAGAATACTCTCCATGGAGGTAACCAGCTTCTGCTGACCTTCCTTTGGTCAAGGTTTGGTTACTGGACAATAGAAACCAAATAAGATGATTCAGGAACGTGCCAGCCATACTTGCGTTATACAGGAGAAGTGCGGCATCGAATGATGTGAAATCTTCCTCATTATCGTGTCAACTCGTCTCGTCCTTTCGACAATGCGGGTGTGGAGTATACAGGACCCATTATCATGAAAAGGTTGAGGCTACCAAACTTACTAGGGTTACATCTGCTTATTTGTTTGCTTGCCCACAAAAGCAATCCATGAAGAGCTCGTAAGTGAGCTTACAACGCAAGGAATACTCTCTGTATACCGAAGACTCACTTCTCGAAAAGGCATATCAAGTCACCTCTACAGTGATAATGGAATGAGTTTCACCGGGGCTAGTGCTGAATATGAAGTGTCTCTTTCATCAATTCATCAAGCAGCCATGCGGAGAAATAGCGAAACTACTTGCCAACAATGGAAACCCTTAGCACTTTATTCCTCCATCTGCCCCACATTTTTGTGGATTCTGGGAACTGGGAGTAAAGTCCCTCATTACCATCTACTACTAGTTATAGGCCAAAATGACATACGAGAAGCTCAACACACTGTTGGTGCAAGTAGCAGGATGATTTAACTCTAGGTTACTCTACCCAATGAGCAGCGACTCAAACAATCTAGCAGTCCTAACCCCAGGACATTTCGTGGAATAGGTATACTGCTTTTAGCACTACCGTCTACACTCGAAATCAACCCCAGTCGTCTATCGCGATGGCAACAGGTACAGCAAATGAACGGGAACTTATGGTCGAAGTGGTCTAAAGAATACATCAGCAATTTACAGCAAAAGTACCATATTAAAGTGGCCGATTTGGTACTGGTGAAGGAAGACCGTCTGCCGCCTTCCAAGTGGTTACTCGAGCGAATAACTGAAAACTTTCCCGGAAAGGATGGACATACTAGGGTAGTCACAGTCCGATGCAGGTCCTCAACTATGAGTCATCCCATTGCCAAACTCTGTGTCCTGTACATAGAGTCTAATTTTGTATATTTATAGATAGCTCTCAAAGCTAGGCAGTACAGTATGGCGGCCGGCAGCTCCCACAGTGATTGAAATTTCCCAACACAGTCTTCATGGATGGCGGCCAACCTTGAGGTCTTACTACTTTCGTCAACGACGAGGCGGGCGGTATGTTTAGGCACATCTGGTAACATCATCAACATTCTTAAACAGCCAGCGTGGTATTCAGCCTGCAGCGCAGTCTGCACAATAAGATAAGTTAGTGAAACAGCGAGATTACTTGTACTACGGAAATCTTGGAATAAATTGAATTTATACTTAAATTAATCAGTCTCCTTTCTTCATCTATACCTAGATCCATTATTTCAGAATTCTCCTACATTCTTCTAGGTGAGATCATAAACAGAGGAATTGCTTTAGATTTCCTTTGATCTTCGGATACATCTCTCATATTCATATAGCTGGAAACGCAACCAGCACATTTAGAAAGTTTAATATGGTAACTACAATATTGTGAAAAATTGACATTAGTACATTACCTATGTATATACATTTTAGTTACTTTGATACTTCTTTCTCCATTAGCGAAAGTGGTTTTGATCACAGTAGATTTTTAGTCTTCACAGCTCCGTATGAAGCTCTGCTTCTTCGATAACTTTGGAATAGTTAGAAAACTATATGCCTGAAAGAATTTTGAGGTCATTATTGTTGGAAATTAATTTATGTTAGGGCAATTATGCCTATGAACTTTTGAACATTATTATCTTTAAAAATAAGCTTTTATTCTTTACTGTACATTTTAGCTCTGTAATCTGAAACTATGTGCGCGTTTCGAACAACAATAGTTATAAATAATGGTGAATCTACTCATTAGAGGAATTCAATCTCATTCTTCTTTCGCTGGATGTAAGTAGTTGTGAGAAAATAATACAACTATTCGTTTCATGCTTCGCTGCATGGTGCCTGAATTACAGGACTTTGAAATCCTTAAAATTGTCCGATTTATTGTCTGCTGTATATTCAAAAAATCGTAGCATTGCATCTAATTATCACAAAGACATCAATCACCATCAGGTTATTTTAAAAAGAAAAGTACAATCCTTGAGGAAGAATGATAAGAAGATACGCCTTTACAAAAAAAAACAAATTGTGAATAATATGGTATGTTTTAAGCGCAAAATGCATTCCCTTAATTTTTCCTTGTTTTATTTTTAAATTAATGCTCATAATATTTTTAGTAAATCGTTAAATTTTCAATTGGTTTGATTACGAGAACTTTTTTTCAATTGACGTCTGATTTTTTGGAAAAAATTTCAAATCAATCTATTGTAGGTATTATTGACATGAAGGTATTAAGGGCCACGATATTGCAGACTGCCTTGCAAAGGAAGGAGCCAAATCTCTGTTTATTGGCCCTAAACCTGTCTTTCGGCACTGCAAAAGTCACATTTCAGCTCAGATCATCTTTTGAGAGGACGGATTTAAAAAAGTGTGCCTCAAATGTCCTCAAATGTCAATCTCGTCTGCAAACTCATTGAAATCCCCACTTGAAAATCTATGTATTTACTAAAAGCATTATAAATATTCCAAGGTTCTTCAATTTCGTATTTTCCAAAATTTGTGCCCTTAAAGTAAATACAACTCTATCTGTGGGATTAACCACAAGAAGTCAAGAACACGAACGCGATCAGTTCATGCAAATTAAACTGTTGTTATATTAAATGGTCGGGGTTTTCACTCTACATCACATTTAAAATAAAAATTTAAAAAACATATAAAAAATATCAGCTTTACTGGCGTAATTTTCCACACAGTCGTTCCACACAAAAAGACACTTAGTCTTAATCGACGTCGCTAAAATCTTCTTCAAATTGCTAAATTTTTTCCTTTATGTCACAATTCACAAATTTTATATTATTTCACTACAAAGAATCGACGTTTTTGCAGCAGTTAAATTAAAGTAAAGAAAGGATATGTGTATGTAGTTAAATTAAATCACTAAATGCGTTCGCTGAGTGATTAACCAAAAATGCAGCCTTCCATGAAAAATAAATTTACTACTTATTAGAATTAAGCGCGAACGGCATGCTACGCGGTCTTTCAAAACTACAGGCAAGCAAGTCCACTTAGCTTTTGTGAGAAGCAAAAGGAAGGAATTATGAAAGCCAATTGAAAGGAAGAGATTTTTTTGCTAACAAATATAGGAGTTTTAAGTATGAAGAAATGAAAAAGGCCTTTTTTTATAAACGGGTTGGTACAGTAGTATGCTATTAATTTTCGCACCACAAATCCTCCGATCGGAGTAAAAATAACGGCACTGGCCTCCAACAATTCATAAACATTTCCAGTAAATTTCTAAGGAAAAATTGAGGCCTTCCCTACATAAGTCAAGGCATCGTCGATTTTGTATAGGAGCGAGGTATTTTTGGCTTTCCCAATGCTTACGTCAGCAAGTCGAGACATCGTTAATCAGTTTTTCCTTTAATGATTGAAAAGCTTCGTCGCATAAGGTATACCAGTTGAAAGTATATAACGAGTGACTTAGATTGTTTACCTAGAACGAAAATGAAAAAAAAAATACTTTTAGGGTTCCGTACCCAAAGGGTGCCAACAGGACCCTACTACTATGCCTCCCCTGTCCGTCTGTCTGTCTGTAGGGCCGCGGGCTGTATATCATGAACCGTAGTAGGTAGCCAGTTGAAATTCTAACAGAGTATTTCTCTTGCCGATATAACAGCAAATAATGAAAATATAATAAAGTTAAAAATTGAAGGGGTCCCCCATGTTTTTGGCTTATATAGTGTTGAATCTTGCACGATGGTACGGAACCTTTTGACTCGCACTTGACCGGTTTTTCTTCATGATGAAGATAGACTTGAACTGGCTTTCTCCCAGTGCCAGACAAAGAACGTACACCTTAGGCTATACCTCCCAATGGACTAGTGTCATAGACAAATTAAAAACATACAAAGACTGGACAACACTTTTCTCGAATATAAATTTGACGATGCCTCGATTTCCACTTGATGAAGTATCCAAAGGGTAGCCAGCAATGCTTCCTCTAATATAAAATCAACGTTGCCTCGACCTGATGTGGGGAAGCTGTTGCCGGCTTCTTGAATACTATTTTACACTAAAGTAAACATGCACCTTTTGTTTTGAATAAACCTTTTTTATACCCTAGATGAAATCTATAAGGTATACTAAGTTTGTCATTCCGTTTGTAACGCACAGAAATAAACATTGTCCGTCCGGCTGTCGTGTCCCAAAAGCAATAAAATCCTCAACATAAAAAAACGCACGAAGTACTTTAAAACAATTTCTTTATTTGCAGCACTGACCTGCCTTACTTTACACTAAGCTATCTGGCGCTTAGGTAATCTGACCCGAACCGAAACTTGCGAGCACAATGACTGATGATTACAAACGGCACTCGCCAGACCAGTCATTAGTCTTTTTATGTCCGATACTCGGAAGTAAACTTTCTTTGCTCACAACGCGGATGTAAACAAACGACAACAACCTTGTCGTTTGTTCTACCAGTTACAGCACCTGAGTCGCTTAGTTCTAAACAATCGCTTTACATAATAATTACCATCCGAAGGTGAATTATTATTGCAATCGTCGATTTCTTCACTAAGCGCTCATCGCAGCCAGCTGTTGGGCTAATCAGCAAAACAACCGACAGTTGCAGAACAATACCATGCGAAGTTATTGTTTAGCAATTGCTGGTTATTTCGCTGTGATGCCCTTGGCTGCTGGAAGAATCTTCCTACCCCCTTGGAAAAACTAGTTTCCGCAGGGAACTAGATCTGGAGAGTGCAATAGTCTTAAAAATTGAAAATATTTTAATCTCCGTTCGGTTCAGATTCTTAGCGTTACATTTTTACCATCTAGATTTTCATATTTTCTTTCTTCAATTTTTTGATTATCTTTTTTAAATTTCTTTCTTATACCTATTACATTTTCTTCTTTTCTGCCTAACATTTTCTTTCTATATTTAATTTTTTTTTTTACACTCGTTTTTCATGTTACCATTTTTTTTTTCTTCTTTCTTTTATTTTCATATTCCATTATATCTTCTTTACAAATTTACCTTCTTTATTTGTCTCACAGTAATTTATTTCATTGTCTTAAATAAAAAAAACTGTTTTTTTTTTTTACTTTAAATTTTCTCTACTTGTATTTATTTCTATTACCTTAAAATCTTATGATTAACCTATTGTACTCCTGAATTACCTTACATGTATTACATTGTTAGAAATCATTACTTACAACAAAAAACACAAAAATAAATTCCTTTTATTACATCTTATATCAGCAAATCTCTCCAATGATTACAATTTTATGACTTTGCTTCGCTTTACCTTGCTTTCTAACTACACGGGTTGCCGCCTATATTTTACAAAACTATCCTACCACTTCTATTTATAAATTTTCTACTACCATAATGTGGTCATTCCAACTGTACCAGTTGTTTTTTCCGACGTTTGGCAGGGATGTTGTAGGTATTTTGGCTGTTGTGGGGATGATATCGATGCTAATGTTCGGTTCCGGTTCTTCCAGCGATGACTCCTTTTGCATACTTCGGACTGGTTTAGACCTCTGGATGGTCGGCAATCTCGACAGTCGACTGGTGCTCTTCATTGTCTGTCTCTTCTTCCAACGTCTCAGGTGGATTAAAATTCCTGCTAATATTGCAAGAGTGACGATGCATAAACACCCCGTAATTGATGTAGCTGCTAGGTGTATATGATGAGGAATAACTTGTCTGATGGTTTCCTCCTGCTTGATGGCTTCCTGGACCCTATTTATATCAGCTTCCTGATCCCTCCATGCCTCCTTAAAGTTGTCGGTTGCTAACAGCTTCACTTCATTTTTTCTATCTTCTAAAACTTCTGATTTCCGTATTTTGGTTTGCATTGTGATGACATCCCAGGTTGGGAGCTCTGATCTAGTTGGCTGCCAAAGAGTTATGTTGCGCCTCGCGCTGTCCTCTGATTCTATCAACCAATCTCCTATCTGCAGATGACACTGTTCCTCTGTAGTTAACACACCTGTGGATGGCAGCTTTCCTATCGCAGTTGGCATGCTTCTGCAATTTACCTCCAGCTTAGTCTCGTCAGACATCACGAAGAGCCAGTGATTTTTAGTCACCATTCTAACTAGGCTATTCCATTTTGGAACTATTCTTTCTTTGCATGCCCTAGTGTTTACATTAAAACTCGGGAAAAGGTTCAGTACACAGTTGTCTCCTATGGCCGTGATTGTTGGACCCAGCTGTGGACACAGTAGTTGTGGATTGTCGCTCGTGGTTGTTTGCTGCCACGAATTCAGCGTCAAGTTCATAAATGTGAAAGCCTTCCTCACCTACTGCGGCCGGTATTGTATATACTTTATGTAGATCGAATGACGTTCGTTGAGGTCGAGGAATCTCAATTTTAACCAATATTTGCAATCTGGTTTAGAATTTGAAAATTTTGAAATCTCTCATCCAAGTCCAACTGTCGGGTGGCATTACGCATGATTTCTGTTATCTCCTTAGCATGGATTATTAGTGGATGTAGCTTTCCCATGCTTAGTGAGACCAGCATATCTGATAGAGTATCTAAAGAGTCACTGATTTCTCGTAGTTGGAGAATCAACATTGTAATGATTTCGTTCAGCTCTAGTCTCAGCTGTAATGCGGTTAGCTCTTCGCTTTCATTTCTCTGCATTTTGATGATAGCTGAAATCTTATTTTTCAATTCCTCTCGTTCTATTGCCGCTTGAACCCGCGATACGTTAAATAAGTCCAGGGTTGATTTTACTACAGTAGTCTGTTCTTTGAGGAGGTTAAACGTCCGGTTCTCTTTTCCGTTTATCTCGTCTAATGATGCACGTATCTCCTCTGAATCTGCGTGATCCATCGTTCCGAACAGGGTCTTGAACATTGAACCTATTCCATCAAAGAAGGAACGTTTTTTGCGACGAATTGTCTCTTCTTCGTGCGTATGATGGGCTAGTTCCTCATGTTGTAGTTTGATCTTAGCTACCCAGCTTCTTACCTCCTTTGCTGCTACCTCGCATTTGACTATTCCGGAATGACTGATCTCGGCACATAGTCGCGTGATGAGATTGCTGCAATTGTTGGCGAATCCTTCGATAAATCAGGTACCTCTAGTTTCGACAAGATGGTCCAATGCTTGGTATAAAAGTTGACCTTCCCTATTTGTTCAAATAGTACTCCAGAGTCTGCTGTCGGCTGTATGGTGTAACCCACATTTTCTGCATTTACGACCGCTATAGATAACCACAATTATCGTCTTCATGGTGTTGGAGTTCCCGATTACTACTGAAACTTATCTCTATTGTAAACTACTGGCAACCTCCTTATCTTATTCTCTTATTCGCAAGGCGTATTACTATATTACTTTATTTTTTTAATATATGTATATATATATATATATTTTTTTATTATTTTATTTGAATGCTACTACTTCTTAAGTATACATATGTTTTCCCAGGACCTCTTTACCTGCTATTTTTTTTTTTTTTTACTTATTCCACCTCTTTCGCCTTTTCTTCTCCTAACAACACAAAAAGCTTCTGGTGCTAGTATTGGCTCAACCTAGACGGATAGAAACAAAAACTGCTGCGGCCCTCAGTTCCTATTGCGTCTCTGGGTTTGTGGGATGTTATTTCTGGAAAATTTAAATTGATTAGTCAGCAATAAAAGGAAATTGGATGTCAAATTAACAGGAGATTGAAATTAAAATTAACCTTGAAATTTTTTCAAACGATTCGCGTGTACCCGCTTGAGTTTTCTGCCCTGGAGTATTGTTATATTCTCTGGGTTGTGTATGTATATTATCTCATAGGGTCCCTTAAAAATTGATGTTAGTTTTCCAGTCCGCGCTAAGTCTTTGACCAAAACCTTGTCTCCTACATGGAGCGGTTCTATCATAGTTGATTTGCCGTAGTACCTTTTTGCCGTGAGTTTACTTTTCTGTAAATTCTTCCGAGCTTTTTCGACAGCTCTCTGTAATTTAAACCGCAGCACTGCATGATACCTGTCGGCATTGTACACTGGCTCTGTTTTACGTTGCAAAGTACTAGGAACTTCGGATACAAACCCGAACAAGGTTTCCATTGGCGTCAGTTTAGTACCCATATGCATTGTATTATTATAAGCATGCGCTGTCGTCCTCAAAACTTCGTCCCAGCTTCTAGGTTCTTCATCGACAAAACTCCTCAGATAATTGGCAAGCGTCGAATGCTGTCTTTCTACTGCATTTGACTGAGGATGATAAGCGGTAGTTCGCAGTTTCTTAATCTTCAGTAATTTGCACAATGCTTTCATGACTTCACCCGTAAAATTTGCACCCTGATCTGTTACAAGCTCCTTGGGTAATGTGTATCTACTAAGTATTTGTTCAAATAAGGCCTGGGCTACGGTATTCGCCTCTTGATCTGGTATTGCTACAAAATCGACGAACCTAGTGAGATCATCCATCATGGACACAATATACTTATTTCCGTTTTGGCTTGTTGGCAGCGGGCCAACTAGATCAACGGATACTTTATCGAAAGGCTTCTCCGAAATTTCTGTTATCACCAACGGCATTTTATTGGTCTTAGAATGTTTATTTCTTTGACATTTCGCGCAGCGCCGAACATGTATAGAGATATCATTCTTCATTCCCCTCCAATGAAAGAGACGCTTTACCCTTTCCAGAGTTTTGCTCCTTCCCAAGTGTCCCCCGAATCGTGAGTCATGAAAATCTCTCAATATAATCTCTATGTCCCCTGGGTCCGTTATACACTTGGGTCTTGTGTCTTTTTGGACCCTTATTTCTTTTATTTCAGTCTCTTCTATGTCATCCCATTCATCTTCGGATTCTCGAGAAGGCTGTTTTTTCTGGTTTTCTTCGTCTCTTTTTCTCCCAGCTTGCGCTCGGGTAATTGCGAAGCACGGGTACCCCCTACCACACTTGTCTTCATCTTGGTCTATATGTTGTGGAATTCTGCTAAGTGCATCTGCATTGCCATTTTCTTTTCCCTTCTTGTAGACAATCTCAAAATCATACTCCGACAGTTTTTGTTGGAACCTCACCATGCGAGATGTGGTGTCCTTAACCTTAAAAATTCCTCGGAGAGGTTGATGGTCGGTTATGACTTTAAAATGTCTTCCAAGCAGGTAGCATTTATAATTACGTACTGCCCATACAATGGCTAGCAATTCCCGTTCCGTGGTTGAGTAATTTTTTTCGGCTTGGTTCAACATGCGGCTGGCATAACTCACCGGCCGACCTTCTTGTTCCAAGACCGCTCCGAGTGACTTCCCACTTGCATCCGTGATGACTGTGAATTCCGTATCAAAATTCGGGTAAGTTAATACTGGTGGTGATGTTAGAGCATCTTTAATCACCTTAAAGGAATTCTCACATTTTGGCCCCCAATTGAACTTCACCTTTTTCCTCAAAAGGTTATTAATTGGAGCCAAAATCTTTGAAAAATTAGGAACGAATTTACGGTAGTAATTTGCCAGCCCCAAGAAAGACTGGACCTGTCTCACCGTTTTTGGTCGTGGGAAGTTTTGTACCACTTCTACTAGCCGTTTGTCAGGTTGTACACCCTTTTCTGAGCAAACATGCCCAAGGTATACTACCTCCTTTTTCAGGAATTGACATTTTGTAGGTTGCAGTTTCAAGTTATGTTCCCAAAAACGTTGAAATACTTCCCGTAGCTTTTCATTATGCTCATCCAAATTTTTCGCAAATATTACTACGTCGTCAAGGTACACAAAGCATTTAATCCCCTGAAGGCCTGTTAATATCCCGTTTAATAAAGATTGAAAGAATGGAGGCGCTGTTTTTAAACCGAATGGTAATCTCTTGTAATGGAAAGATATCGCTGTATTCGTAACAGATTTGAATTACTGCCTCTTTCTCTTCCGTATTCAGCCCTTCGCCCAGCCCCACAGACTGTTTCATCAACTTAAGCCGTTGCTGATTTATTTTTAATATACCTGGCTCCTTCTCAGTGGCTTCACCAGGTACCTATCTAACTTTTCCAGCTGGGGTCTAAAATTAACAATTTTAACTGGCTCCGTCCTGGCGTTAACGATACCTACATATGCCTGGCCGTTCTTTGGTCTAATAATAGTATTGCCGCAGTACACCCCCGGACTAATTTCTTCTGCCATACAAACCAGTTCATCGTTACTTTCTACCTGAATTTTTACCAGTTGTTCTGTTCTTGTCTGTAAGCACATTGCCACTTGCTGTGTACCTGTGATTCTAAACGCGTGCTGCCTTGCTGCGTTATCATTGCAGCTAGGTCTTTTACCACCTGAAGCTTCTGCACCGTTAGTGGTCGGGAGAGATTGAATTTCGACCGCCGTCAGCGGATAGTCTGCTTCCTTATCCCATTCCTTTATTTCGTTTGCCTGTGGTTGGCCCCACATCTCCTCTGGCCATCTTGCACCTACTTCTTTGTTTGTTTTTATCTCTATTCTATGGGCTGAAGCCAGGGTACATTCTGGCCATTGCTGGAGGCCTGGACTTTCCGCTACCGGTATCTTCCTAGTCTCCTCTTCTTGGATATTCGTCTTATCTCGCGTTTTTCTCGCTTTCTGAGACTGTTCTCGAGAACCTAAGTATTGGCTTATATTATTGGACGCTATTTCCACACTGGTTATAATATTCTTCAAGGCGGCGATTCGATCCACTATTCTTTGTTTCACTTTACTTGGGGGAGTTTCCTTGGCTTGAACCCCTTACTCGTGATCGCTTTATTATTGTCTTGATTCGGACTTCTTTGTGAAGATTTATCGAGCCCCAACTCTTTCTCTAGTTCTGCTGTAGCTTCCTCGGCCTCCTTTAGCTGTACCTTTAGCGATTCTATATTCTTTAAGAGCCCTTTTTTTTCTTTCTGGGTTTCCTCCAATGCTTGTTCTGCTTCTATTTCACGGCTCTGGATAACTTCGAATGCTGCTGTCACCAGTTGATCTAAGGCTTCGCCTTTTGTACTCTTTTTAGCACTCTCATTCAGTTCCTCCAGTAATTTCTCTGCCTCTTTTTCTGTCCACCTTTTCCGTAACTCTCCCGCTATATGCTCCTCTATATATTGCCAGTCCTGTTCATAACTCTGCAATATTGTCTGGTATTCCTTAAGCTCTTGTGCTTTCAGTTCTAATTCCCTTTCCTGGGCCTGATAGCGTGCTAATTCCTCCCTAGTTAATATATTACTCCTACCTGTGGACATTTAAGGTATATTACAAAACTAGTACCATGCAGACATTGATACGCTGCTGTTACGTACCTTTTTGGGACTGGCAGAATTCGTATCCAAACACTGTTTTCTCTGTTTTCACTGTGGTAATCTTTTTATTATTTCTAATAGTGTATCAAACACTCAATGGTATACCAGAAGTCAAACACAATCTTTTAATTTTTTGTTATTCTTTATAATTAACCATTCACTTCTCAGTATAATTCACAATTTTTTTTATTTTCTTAATTAAGATTCACAAACTGACCCCTTATAATAACTACAACTGCTTCTTGTTTTCATTAATTTCTCTTTTTTAAGCTTTGGTTTTAAATTCACCGTTTTGTGTTTGACAACCCCCTTTTTTTTTCTTACAACCGTAGGCCAGTGTCCATGCCGACCGAAGTTTTTTTTAAAATCGAACACCAAAAAACCGAGCTCACCTTTCGATGGGTAATTACAACCGTCACGTACCTAGTTTTTTAAAACACAACTCGTTTTATTTATTTAAAATTCGACTGCGTCTCTATAAAATCTTCCTGCCGCGTTCTCCACGAGATTTTTTAATCAACTCCGCTCTTGATCACTTTTGTCGCGATCAAGAGCCTTCGTTCAGGGTAGAAAATGCATAGTTGCATTTTCACCCTGAGAAAATTTTCATTTATTCTGGACTTGATTAAACAAGTCCAGAATATTTTTTCGTTGGACGGAGGCTTGAAATTTGATGCTTTTATAAACATCAGCCACCGTCACGATGCCGCGCGCGTATACATACAATGTACTTTCGCGACGCGCTCTTCTTGTCGCGAAAGCTTTTTTGTGATATGTATGTACGTTCGTACATACATATTGAAATTTTCACGACAAATCGTACTGAAGGTACGATTTGTCTTTTGCTTTATTTTTTTTTAAAGTAAATATTTCTACTGGCAAATTTTGCCATGGCAATAGTTTTATTTTAATTTATGGAATGTGAAGAAAATTGCTGACGCATGTTTTAGGCATGGTTAGCTTACGTGAAAATTTATAATTTGGAATTTTTTATTGAATTGAATTTGAAGAACTTATTCAATTTTTTAATATTTTTCAAATTTTAGGGTTTTCTATGTGAATTTTAGGAACTGATTTGCTTTCTTCAAATGTTTTTGAAGGTAAGCTAATCATGTTCAACATGTATGTATGCCTGTAAAATCATCCCCTTTCTATACTTTTTCAGGGTATAATTTACGTACATAACAATCCTTCCCCCTGAGAAAAAGAGAATTATTCTTTGAAGAGGAATAATTCTCAGGGGAAGTTGTCGTTGTAATAGTTTGTATTATTTTATTCTTTTTTGAATTTGTTTTTAGGTCTATTGGGTCTGGTAATAATTTGGCGGATCGGGTCTCGGTCGAGGTTTACAACATTTTTTATTTTTATAAAATTTTGGTTGTTTCCAAAATTTTTTTTTTTTTTTTTTTTATGTTTTATGGGGTCAGAGTGTAATAAAAAAAAACTTAACGATTAATTTTACATATAATAAAAATATATCTAGTAACTAGGTAATTTTTTCATTTATCGTAAATATATCTATTAAGTTAGATTCTTCAATAAAAAATGCTTCGATATTATTATACTACAGCGCTTTTTCAATATTATTATATCTATATAATTTTTTTTTTTTTTTTTTTTATATGTAATTAATTTTAGTGTACTTTATGTCTGTTACTGTGTGTAAGTGTAGATGTGTTTGTTTGAGTGGGTGTGTGTGTGTATTTTCTCTTTTATATTTTGCGCCTTTTTTCTGCTTAATTACCTAGATATTCGTCAAATTATTATAAAATTATGCTTGAAATTATTTCTAACTTGTTTTTAGCATTTTATTTGTTTGTTTTGTTTTAGGAGTAAGAGAAATAATTCCTTAAGTTTTCTCATCTTATTTATTGCTGTTGTTGTAGTCGTTGTTGTTAATTTTGTTCTAATTTTTTTTTTTTTTTTCAAATTATCGAAAATACACAGTTTTTTTGTTTAGCCTAAGAACTGATTATCTTATGTAGTTATGTAGTTATGCACTTATTTTTTTTTTGTATTGTTATTCTAATACTAGTTATTATTATTATTGTTTATCTTATATTTTGTTACTATTAGTAACCCAGTAAACTTCTTATTTTTACTTATAAATTTGTTATTTAGTTCTTTCCTTTTGCAAAGGCATGTTTTCTCTAATTTTTTCTTTTTATCTATTTGTGAATTTCATACCTTTCATTTTATTTTTACTCCATGTATTTTTGGGTACTTTATCCTTAATGATTTGTTTACTTTTATTTTATTTAAAATTACTTCTATTCTATTTTTCTTTACATGCAGTTATTTATTTTAACTTATTTTGTTATGTAACTATAATACCATTTTTTTTTCTACAAATCGTTGTTGTTAGTTATTCATATGTTTTGTACATGTGACCAGGTTTTCTTTTGTCTATAAATTTACTTTGATCGAGTGACCAATGTTGACAGTGTCAGTTTCGCATTTCTAAACGATTTGGACTGATTTTGTTTTGGAGAGGCTTCTGGCTCGCCTTAAGCTGGGTTGGGGAGCAGGAGTTCGCTCTTCTAAAGGAATTCCCTCTGATGAAATTTCGGGGTTACCTTGTGGTTGATTTCTCTGTTGTCTCATATTGATGACAACAGGGTGTAGATATTTTACTGCCACAGCAATCATTATGGCCAGAACTAGTAGGCTCGTGAATGATAGAGAAGTTGTGGACAGGATATGGGAGTTTCTGTTCGATACCTTTTCCTGGTATTTAGTAATTTTGTTTTGGATTTCTTCCAGCGAATGGGTGTCGGTATAAATTGATTTATGGGTATCGTCTCCCGTTAAGATTTCGATTTTCCCCAGACTGTGGTTTTGAGTTCCTTGTAAAATTTCAGTCAGGTTTACGTTGAGTAGAGAGTGGTTGAGCTCAGGAAACTGATTCGGCTGGATAATTTTTAGTGGAAATTTACTCTGACCTTCGTATTTAAGCACTTTGTCACCTATTTGAACTTGACATGTTTGCGTTATCTCTAATATCCCTTGTCCTTCCAGTTTCGAGATTACAAAGTGATCTGGACATGTGATGTGTAGCACCGTGGAGGTGATAAAAGAAAATAGCCACGTATTGGGCTTACTTAATTTGATCAGCATGTCTTTTTGTGGGATTTGTACTCTGGTCTTGCATTTGGGCACTTCACTTAGAGGGTTGTATAGCAATTTAATGGCACATTCGTTGGACGTTGCCGCTTTGATTATAGGCGTGTTCAGCCGGCCTACATACGTGTTTTCTTCCAAATTACTTGTTATTTTTTTGAAATTTTTCATGTCATCGCCTCTTAATAAGAGAAATTCCTGAGTTTTTTCGCTATTGGCTATGTATGAATAACCAGGGTCTGGAATTAATGAGTAATTTGCTGACTTGGATACAGGATAGCATTGAATCTGTTGTAGCCTCATTTTTGGCAGGTTAAAAATTGGGAGAGTAATTCTCACCACCAATTTATTCTGCATAAGGAGCGACTGAGCTCCTGCTGTCTGATATAGGACAGATAGGCAATTTTGGTCATTTGGGCAATTCGAGGCCTTCTTGCGGTATATCTCCAACAGATTTTTGGGAGACATTAGGAGTGGATGAATATGATTGGTTCTACTAGCCATTATTATATCCAGGAGGGCTTGTTGTCGATATTCAACTTCGATGATTTGGAGCAATAAGCTTGATATAATCTCTTGTCTCAGTTGCCTCCTAGTTAAATCATCGGCCACATGGTGGAGATCGTTTACCTGGTGGGCTATTTTTTGTTGTCTGTCTATTAACATTGCCAGCGGTTTTTGAATCTTTTCCAAGGTAGTTTTTACAACACTGATTTGTTGTTTCTCTAGCTCGGCTAGGGCTTGTGTATTCGATTCAAGTTCTTCTAACCTGCTGTAAATTTCTTTTTCGTTGTTGCTGTCCATAGTTCCAAACAAATAGTGCATGGCATTGCCTATTCCATCAAATAGCGATCTGGCCTTGCGTTTTCCTGGTACTAGTTCCCTAATAGTTTCCGTGCGCTTTCGTACGCTGTCTATAATAGCGTGTATGTGTAGTTGCTGCACGTTACAGAGGTCTTCTGGGTTTGTTATATTTATGCAGAGTTTATGCACTAAGTGCTCTGCATATTCTGCTAGCTTTATCTGTGCATCTAGTTCATCCAAGTCTATCTCGGTGAGGACATTCCAGGTGTCATGATATACCATCAGATTTCCTAGGTCCTCGAAAAATATACCCGAGCCATTTAGCTGGGTTATTACATAAGGTTTGTCAGCGATTGCTCCAGCTGTGTACTGGATGAAGAGGACAACTATGATGAATTTTAGCGCCATTTCTGTGGACAATTCAGGAGAAGAAAACAATCCTTTAAGCATACTTGTACGTACATTGTGCCGATTTAAACTGGGCAGTGGAGTGACTCCACCGCAAATGTTTATGGGGAGGTATTGAAATGAGGTTTAATGGACACTATAGTAGGAATTTCAAGTCAACCTGGTTCATTTTTGTTTGATATATTTTTATTCGTAATATGGCTTCAAACGGTTATTATGTACCGTTACCGTTCGCTTACCAATTTTGATTGTGGTATTCACATCACTTGGTATTGCGATTACCTGATAAGGTCCTACCCAGATTTGGGAAAGCTTATGTTTTCTGCTTTCGTTCTTGATGAGGACCTTGTCTCCTACATGGAAAGTTAAGGGCCGTACCGTCTTATCGTAGTACCCCTTTGAGCGCTGTTTACTTGCCAATAAGTTCTTTCTTGCCGTGGCATATGATTTTTGGAGCTTATACTTCAGTATGTGATAGTAGCTCTCATGATTGTAAACGGGTTCGGGATCCCGTTTTAAATTTGATGGGACATCCGCTGTGAAGCCGTATAGGCAGTCCATTGGGGTAAGTTTAGTACCCTCGTGTACACTATTGTTATACACGAATGCAGCGGTTCGTAGGTATTGGTCCCATGTTTTGGGATTTTCATCTACGATTGTTCGCAGGTATTCAATCAGTGGCCTGTGGGCACGCTCTAGTGCTCCGTTAGACTGTGGATGGTATGCCGAAGTCTGTAACTTCTTTACCTTTAGAAGCTTACATACTCTTTTGAATAATTCACTCAGGAAATTTGTTCCCTGATCGGTGAGTATTCTTTTGGGTATGCGATAGCGCGTAACGATTTCATCAAAGAAAACTTGCGCTACTGTGACTGCTTCTGCATTAGGTATTGCATACCAGTCGACAAATTTTGTTAAATTATCTTGGAAGGTCAAGATATATTTGTTACCTGATGTGGTCTCTTCTAATGGACCTACAATATCGAGGTAAACTTTGTCGAACGGTTGCTCTGCGATGTCCGTGATGACCATTGGCATTTTATATTGTGGAGATGCTTTCATCGTCTGGCACTTTGGGCATTTTTTAATGTATTTTTTAATATCGCTAAGCATGTGTCTCCACCAATACTTGCGTCTTATGCGTTTGTAAGTTTTTATGACACCTTGATGGCCACCAAATGGAGAATCGTGATAATCTTTTAAGATTGTTCGGATTTCCGTAGCGCTCGTGATAACTTCGGGTGTCTTGCCAGTACTTACTTTTTGCTCCGGCGATGCTGGGTTTAGTGTTTCCGCCTCAGTGTGTTGAATTTCGTTTTGGTCCGCTTTAGTGTGCTCTTCTGTCTCCACACTGGAGCTATTTAATGTCTCTTGAGCCTTTTGCTTCTGAGCTCGAGTCACGACGAAACAATGAGCGGATTTCTTCTTTCTCTTGTTATTTGTGGAATTGTTTTCCTCCACATCTGAGTCCATCGTGTGGTGGACTAGGGCTTCTACCGTTAAGGTATTGCCTAAACTGTCTTCTTTTAATGCTTGAGGGATGCGACTTAGTGCATCGGCATTAGTGTTGTACTTCCCTGGTTTATATTCGATGTTGTAATCGAATTCAGATAATTTGTGGTGAAATCTCACCAAACGGGAAGTAGGGTCTTTCACATTGAAGACACCTTTGAGAGGTTTATGGTCAGTATAGACCGTGAATTTCCGGCCTTGAAGATAGCACCTGAAATTCTTGGTAGCCCAGACAATAGCCAATAACTCTTTCTCTATAGTAGAGTAATTTCTTTCGGCTTTGTTTAATGTGCGGCTTGCATAGGCAATGGGCTGGTCCTTTCCGACTTCTCCTTGAGAAAGAACAGCTCCTAGAGCCTCGTTACTTGCGTCTGTAGTGAGGTTAAAAGATTTCGAAAAATCTGGGTAAATTAAAAGTGGTGGAGATATTAAAGCATTTTTTATGCTTTGGAATGCTTCTTGGCATTTCTCTGTCCAAGTGAATTTTACATCCTTTCGGAGTAAATTTGTGATTGGACGTACAATTTTGGAGAAGTCTGGAATGAATTTCCTGTAGTAATTGGCAAGTCCTAAAAATGACTGGACTTGCCTTACTGTTCTTGGAACAGGAAATGTTTGGACGCAGGCCGTCTTACTTGGGTCTGGTAGGGCTCCTTCGCTAGAACATTTATGTCCTAGGTAAACAACTTCTCTTCGTAGAAACTGGCACTTTTCTGGCTGCAGTTTTAAGTTGTTTTCTCTCAACTTATTGAAGACTTTCCTCAACTTTTCGTTGTGGTCGTTTAAATTTTTACCATAGATGACAATGTCATCTAGGTAGACAAAACATTCGAGGCCTTGTAGGCCTGTTAGGACGAAATTCATTAGGCGTTGAAATTTGGCGGGGGCTCCTTTGAGCCCGAATGGCATACGCTTGAACTCGTAGTGCCCATAACTTGTGCTGAAAGCAGTTTTATGTCGATCTTTTTTGTCGACAAGGACTTGGTGATAGCCGTTGGCCAAATCGAGTGTGGTGAAATACCTTGCGTGACCTAGTTGGTCGAGAATATCCTCGATTCGGGGTAGCGGGAATGCATCTCCAATTGTCTTTTCGTTTAATTTACGAAAATCGACAACGACGCGCCACCTTTTTTCACCGTCAGGTCCCGCTTTCTTGGGGACAACTAGTAGAGGTGAATTCCAAGGGCTCTTACTAGACTGGACTATCCCGCTGTCTAGCATTTCTTTTAGCTGCTCGTTGATGACTTTCCGCTGTGTTTCAGGTAAGCGGTACATTTTTTGATTGATTGGTGCTTGATCTTGCACCAATGGAATATTATGCGTTATCGCATTTGTATAGGTGAGTTTGTCACCTTTGAGGAAGAAGATATCGTTATACTCTTCGCAGAGTTCTGATATCGAAATTTTTTCTTCCGCGGTTAAATTAGGGTCTAGGCTGAGTTCTTGCTCTAGCCTAGAAATACGCGGGTATTGTTTTGGGTCGTCCGGAGTCTCATTATCCGGGTATAGGTATCGTACATGTTGTAATATTGCCGTTTTGTCGGCTGAACCTTGGTTTGACTTACTCTTCCTTTTAGGTTTTTGACCTGTAGATAGATGAGGATTTTGCGATTGCTTTTGAGGCTGTATTTCGTTGCTCTTAATAATTGACAGGGTATTTGCTTCCTGCCTTGTTGACGGCTGAGTTTGGTACACCTGTGTGGTCTTTGCCTTGGGTTGTGTGGGATACTCATGCGCGTCAATGCTACTGCTTTTTGACCATGTAGAATTTTTTGTGTTGTGTGACGGTGGAGTAATATGCACCTTTAATATAGGCTTTAGCGTCTCGCTACCGTTTTTATATGGCCGTTGTTTGTTTAAGAGTGATTTATGCCTCGGGATTTTGGACGGAAGAGTTATATGCACCTTTTTGGCAGGCTTTAGACACTCAGTTCCGTCTCTTGTGTTGTTTGATATTGCCTCTAAATTTGGTAGTGGAATGTGTGTTCTTTTGTGGTCTTTTGTGTGTGTTAATGGGACTAATATGTAGTCGTTTATTGGAAATAGCTGTAACTTTAAGCTATGTATGACTACTTGATGACTGTTAGCGTTGAGGATACTGACCAGCACTAATTCTTCTCCAGATGACAGCAAACTGTTTGCCAAGAAGACCCCATCGCTTATCTCTTGTGATAAACAGAGCATTTCTTCTTGAATTTGTAACAGGACTGGGGCAACAATTTGAGAGCGGGCAGATATGCAGATTGGTTTCTTAAAGGTAACCAATTGCTGCCTGATTTCATCGGTCTCTTGTTCGCCCAGACAGCCTTTTTCACATTCCTTGGGCTCTTTTGGAGCTTGGCAGCCAGCTTTTCTCGTTTGAGAAGCCTTGAAGACACTGCAGGTGGATAGTTCAGCCTGTTTAGACTCTACCTCTTCTACAAGTGTTCTTACTTCGACTGCTTTTTCAGAACGTGGCTTGTCCGTTTCAAAATCTAATGGCAAAGCAAATTCGTCTGGATTAGTTTCCGTGCGAGGAAACCTTAGTGCCTTATTAGGACCCTCAACGTTACAGTTTTTTGCTAGGAAATCATTTCCTAGAAGTCCATCATCGGAAAGGCCAGGCAAGTTCTGTACGACTTGAAACTTGCAGGGAATTTTGTGTTTGAAAACGAAGTTTCCCTGGCAATTTCCCAGCGTCTTTCCGGTACCAAATGGGGTCTGAAGTGTACATGCCTCATTGTGGTTAATTTCTTTGAGATCTTTTAACGACCTTTTCTTTATTATACTAACCTCAGCGCCTGTGTCTACTACTAGTTTAGCTTGGCCGTTCAGGCCTATGTCTAAGGGTAGTTTTACTGTAGCGACACTGGAATCGGGCTGCTGAGGGGACCCTATTTTATTAGACGGGAGATTTATAGTCGAGCCGGGGAGTTTTGGGTCGACTGTACGTCGTTTCCCTGACTCCGGGCCTCCCATTTACGTTTTTGTTGGCAGTTATTTACTGCATGTCCAGAACGACCACAAAATTCACACTTTTTTCTTACGTTATATACTCTGGAATTGTTATTGGGATTCGGCGGCTCTCTAGGGCGTTGATTCGATGGTCCACCATTGTTGTGTGGTCTCTGGAAACTATTATTGCTTTTTCTGCAGTCACGCACGTCATGGTTATACATTTTACAGTTCACACAATAAGGCGTATTTTTCCTTTTGAGGCAATCAGCATATGTGTGGCCTCTTAGATTACAAAAACTACAACTGATTTTATTTAAATAATTATTTTTATTGTTTACATTAAAATTTCTATTTGGTGATTTTGGCTCCTGTTTTATATTTGCCTGTGTGAACTGTGATGGAAATGTACTGGTGCTTGCATTGGTGGGCACACTGTTTTGCCAGGTATCCTGTGCGCATGGTATTATGCCTGGATTATATATGGGGTGATTTGCAGGCGAATTATTTAGAATCCCTTGCGGATTACTTATCACAGGTGCATTTATTGACTGTGGTATTGGGTTCTGCACTGTACTGAATTGAAAGTGCCCTGGAGGTTGCAGAAATAGAGCACTTTGCTGGAGACGCTCCATGTCAAGCGCTCTTTGTACGAGGTCATCCACCGTGCCGTCTGTCATGGTCAGAAGGTATTGGCACATATACGGGTTATTGACTCCTGTTTTTAGTGCGTTTTTCGCGAAGTCTTCTAGCTGTGTTTTCACAGCGGGGGCTGCTGTAGCGCCATATTTGGACTCTGCTGCTTCATTACAGAGTGCCAGCATTTGTTTCACTCGTGCCGTGAAGGCTGTGAGGTTTTCCAAAGGATACTGCCTTGTAGTAATTAATTTATTTACCAGTTCCTGATAAGTTTCCCTAGGCAGGTATGTACGATTTAGCCGTTCTTCTACCTCTTTGAAAGTAGTAGGCATATTTGCGGCAAACAGCTGGTAAGCTTCGCCTCGAAGTCTGGTGGGGAAGATTTGCAAAAATGCCGATAGTTCCTCCACCGAAATGCACTGGATTACCTGCCTGCAGCATCCTAGGAAAGTTTGGAGCTCCAGGCTCAATTTTGGGTGCTGCTCTCCCGAGAATAGGGGAACGAGCTGGGCAGTTAGCTTGGCGATTTTCGCGTAATCTGCCATGTTTATATTGGGGATTCTGAAGCTTAAGTTTGATACTTTTGGGGAGCTAGTTTCTTCTATGCTGGTTTCCAAAAGGGAGTCGCCCAGCCAATTCAATAGGATTTCACTCACGGTGGAATCACTGACACTGTCTTCAATGGCACCTTCTCTTAATTCTACACTATTATTGGTAATTTCTGGTTCGAGAGAGTGCGAGAGTTCCCCAAACTGTTTTAAGCTTTCTTTAAATTTTTCCGTACTTTCTTTGAATTGCGCGATTTGCTCAAGACGCCGTTCACGGGTCTTTTTGAGCTGTTTATCGATAGAATCGCACTGTATAACAGAAAGTTCGGAGGAGTCTCGCACTTTCCCCTCCAGATATTTTAAATAATTTTCTAAATTTAAACTAGAAGGTCTTACTTGTGGGGGACCTGTAAGGATTGTCCCACTCCTTAATGTTACTCCTGGTGCTGTTGAATTTGTTGGGGGTGTTTGATTAGCACCCTCTGTTGCAGATGTTGCTCCCTCGTTGCCTCCTTCGTACCGGGACGGATCTTCCTGTGCGTCGCCCGGTGAGGAAGATTGTTGTGGAGTTGGTGGAATTGGTGAGATTTCCGGCGGCGTCTCCTGGTGGGAGCTTTCCTCGCTCATGGACCACCGTATGTAGAATTTGCAGCTAGGGGGGCTTCTGCCGTCTTAATTCCCTTGGTTCAAATTGAGAGGGGGGCTTATTGCCTTCTTCGAGGTCCCTCTCAATTCAGGATCGCTGGTTTTTGTGATTGAAGTTCTTTTGCTGCCGGGGGGGCCCGTGGCCTTCTTAAATTCCCCTGGATAAAATCTGAAAGGGGGGCGCGTTGCCTACTTCGAAGTCCCTTTCAGCTCCGGATCGCAGATTGTCGGTTGAGGATTCTTCCTTCAAGTTTCGCTTTGAATTTTTCGGCTGTGGACGTCTTATGTTCTTGGGCTGGGATGAAGCCCGCTATTGTCCCACGTTGGCACTTTGTGCTTTGATGAGGGGGTGGCTGCGTGTTTTCAAACAGAGGCAGTTAAAGCTGTCCGACCCCGAGCGTTGGGAGCCGACTAGATCGGAATACTCCTGAAGCCAGACTCAACTTCAGGCGAAGGGTAGGGTGTCTTGCCCAGTATTCGATTTCGTCCTCAACTCCTTTTGATTCGTAGGATAGAGGGTTTTCGAGCGCTTATACTTTTGTTTTTTGTAAAGTGGGCTTCCTCTATCCTACCGGCTGCGCCAATTTTGTTACGTACCTTTTTGGGACTGGCAGAATTCGTATCCAAACACTGTTTTCTCTGTTTTCACTGTGGTAATCTTTTTATTATTTCTAATAGTGTATCAAACACTCAATGGTATACCAGAAGTCAAACACAATCTTTTAATTTTTTGTTATTCTTTATAATTAACCATTCACTTCTCAGTATAATTCACAATTTTTTTTATTTTCTTAATTAAGATTCACAAACTGACCCCTTATAATAACTACAACTGCTTCTTGTTTTCATTAATTTCTCTTTTTTAAGCTTTGGTTTTAAATTCACCGTTTTGTGTTTGACAACCCCCTTTTTTTTTCTTACAACCGTAGGCCAGTGTCCATGCCGACCGAAGTTTTTTTTAAAATCGAACACCAAAAAACCGAGCTCACCTTTCGATGGGTAATTACAACCGTCACGTACCTAGTTTTTTAAAACACAACTCGTTTTATTTATTTAAAATTCGACTGCGTCTCTATAAAATCTTCCTGCCGCGTTCTCCACGAGATTTTTTAATCAACTCCGCTCTTGATCACTTTTGTCGCGATCAAGAGCCTTCGTTCAGGGTAGAAAATGCATAGTTGCATTTTCACCCTGAGAAAATTTTCATTTATTCTGGACTTGATTAAACAAGTCCAGAATATTTTTTCGTTGGACGGAGGCTTGAAATTTGATGCTTTTATAAACATCAGCCACCGTCACGATGCCGCGCGCGTATACATACAATGTACTTTCGCGACGCGCTCTTCTTGTCGCGAAAGCTTTTTTGTGATATGTATGTACGTTCGTACATACATATTGAAATTTTCACGACAAATCGTACTGAAGGTACGATTTGTCTTTTGCTTTATTTTTTTTTAAAGTAAATATTTCTACTGGCAAATTTTGCCATGGGAATAGTTTTATTTTAATTTATGGAATGTGAAGAAAATTGCTGACGCAATTTTCTTCACTGATTAAATAGATAAGCTAACCATGTTTTAGGCATGGTTAGCTTACGTGAAAATTTATAATTTGGAATTTTTTATTGAATTGAATTTGAAGAACTTATTCAATTTTTTAATATTTTTCAAATTTTAGGGTTTTCTATGTGAATTTTAGGAACTGATTTGCTTTCTTCAAATGTTTTTGAAGGTAAGCTAATCATGTTCAACATGTATGTATGCCTGTAAAATCATCCCCTTTCTATACTTTTTCAGGGTATAATTTACGTACATAACACTGCCACGGATTATTGCCCACAACTCCTATCCTTATTGTAAACCCAACTAGACTCAACCTCTTGACCAAAACTATTTCCGATAACTCCGATCCTTATATAAAACAACTGAAATTACCGTCACTATACTCGAGACCATTAAACGAAAAAACGATTAGTCTTCTAAACTTACTATCTACTATCCTTAGTCTTAATCACAAAATTCTCAAAAACAAATCCAATATTTTTTTTAAATTTTTATTTTAAACTACAAAAAAAAACAACACAAAACAAATCTTGAATCAGTTTTTACTGTACCCTAAAAAAAAATTTGCACAAAAATTATGTAAATGCCCCGTAATCCGAAAAGTTGTTTAGCACGTTTGTTGTATGTACCTACGTGTATGATCGGTTAGCTAAATTCTAACGTCTATACTTCATAAACATGGAATCGCAAATTTTATACAACTTGCTCTAGAAAAGATCTCTCGCAACACTCATATCTTTCTTAGCCGAACAACATACACACTTGTATCTAACGCTGAGCATTCAAAACTCTAACACAACTACCACACTCAATTACTCTGAATTCAGCTATTATGCTCACAAACATGCTTTCTCTAAATTTTTATTCTTCCTGTCACACAATAAAAGAAAATACAATAACCCATACTTTAACTAAGCCAAGATTATTCCCATTAATCAAATTCTCTAGTTTACTGGGAGCAGTTATTACAACTTTTAAAAACGCGAGAAATTACCGAAAAGCGTGTATGATCGACTCTCTAACCGACCTGCGACGTCTCAATTTTTCTGCGACCGTTCTCGTTCAAAGCCAAAAAGCAACTTCTCGACTACCAGCATTCCCCCTACGTTCCATCGTTCTTCACTCAGCCACCGGCAAGCGAGCGCCTTTTTTTCTCAGAATTTTTTGTTCTTTTTTTCAAGCCTGCTGCAATACATTGCATGATGGTATCACGCGATATGTTACAGCTAGGCGAATTGCCGTTTTCGTCTCTTTGATGTGGTTGACTAGCGGTAAGTTTTAAACGAATAATTGTATTTTGTGCTCATTTTGCACATTTTATAATTTTTCGACTGACAAATATTCTGCTGTTTCTGTTGTTTCTTTTAGATCTGGACTTGTATGCGGGTATGTATAAATATGTCTTTATCTTTTCAGGAATTTTTTTTAATATGAAGAAGTAGCATAGGGCTACTTCTTGTAAATACATAGATTTTATCTTTTATTTTTCCAGGAATCTTTTGTACTATGGAGAAGTAGCATAGGGCTACTTCTTGAAAATATATAAATTTTATCTTTTCAGGAATTTTCTAATATGAAGAAGTAGCATAGGGCTACTTCTTGAAAATATATAAATTTGATCTTTTATTTTTCCAGGAATTTTGGTACGATGGAGAAGTAGCATAGGGCTACTTCTGGGAAATAGCTAAATTTTATTAAATTATATACTCTGGGAAATCATTGGGTTTCTCTACAGACGTAGTGAAGCCAAACAAAAGTAGCATAAGGGGGTATACGCTACAATTAACTGGAGGGATAATGACATCACAAGGTCTTTTGTTGATAGACCTCCTTTTCAGTAGTGTCGATCTGGTTGCTTAGTCGACTCTACTGATTGTTTATTGCGTGGAATTTTTCTTGAGTATCTAGCTGATCTCGTTTCATTATATTAATGGTGGAATCCACTATAGACGTTTGATTTTTCAGGAGAGAAAGTAAGTGATTGTCATCTTCCTTGATATCCTGAATGACTTGAGACATTTTCTCTGCGTATTCGTTGTCTAGAACTCCGAATATCGAGTTAGCTACGTTCCCCACGAAGTTGAGTGCTCCCCGTTTTTTCTAAAGACTGATAAATCGGCCGAATGCAGCTCATTGTCTATGTCTATGTCATCTTTAATGTCTTCTAGCTGTTTAAGTATCGCAGTGCAACCACTGTTAGTGTCGATTTGGTTAAAGAGATGCTGCACTACAGTGGTACCCTTGACTTCTGCCACATATTCAACCCAATATAACCTCAGATCATAGTATACCACCAGATCCCATTCAGATGACACTAAGCTTGTTTTTCCCATTTTGTCAAACCGGATAACTGGGCGATTATGAATCCTTGTATTTTCGATTGGGTTTGTACAGTGATTGGAAGAATCAATCAAGTTAAGGGTAAACTTATTAATGTAGATCTATTTGAAGGACGTATTTTCTTCCTTGGAGCTTCTCTAACGCATCTGCTGTCTCGATTGGATGGGTTAACATCAATCGATTGGTTGATTGTATTCGTCCCCGCTTGAGATGATTCATGCTGACATTTATGACTTTCATGAAATTGGTTGTCTTCCTTGTGGGGTACATATGTTGTTAGTTCGCAGTCTGATGACACTTCTTCGCATGGGGGAGAGCCTATGTATTGGTCGCCGAAGAATTTCGGACGCAGTTTTTACGTCTGCTACTCTGATACATCCATCGTTGCCTTGGTAAGTTTTTAAAATTCTGCCTAGAGGCCATTTCATGACGGATAGATTATCTTCCTTCAAGATCACTACGCTTCCTGGTTTAACATTGTGACAGACTCGATTCCGTTTGAGGCGAAATCGCAATTCGTTGAGGTATTCCTTTGACCAACGCATCCAAAATTCTTGTTTTAGGTGTGTGATCATTGTCCACCTGTTCTTTAGATTTGTCTTTATCGGTTCTACCTTGCATCAATTGTTCATGTTAGAGGCTCTCCAATAAGAAAGTGTCCGGTGTTAGGGCGGGCAAGTCATTCGCATCATTGGACTTTGATGTAAGTGGCCTAGAATTCAATATCGCCTCTATCTCTATTATTACAGTTTCTAACTCCTCATAGGTTAACGACGTTGATGCACTGCTTCTATGTAAAAGATGTTTAGAAGATTTAACTACGGCTTCCCAAAGTCCACCGAAATGAGGGGCCCTTGGTGGTATAAAGTGGAAGTCGATGCCTCTTGTACTACAACTGGTAGAAATTCTATCTGTTGACTGATCTGAATAGACGATTTCTTTAAGTTCTTGTAAGTTTTCTTTGTGAATGTCATTCTTTAATAGCTCAGTGAATTGATGAGTGTATTGCAGCAGCATCAGATGCCATGCGTCATAAAATACCATGGACTCTTCTAGTCCTCCACCTACACGAACGAGCCCTTCTCATCAAGGAACGGAGTTAAAGTGCTGAGTGAATTGTTTTTGTTCGAAAGATGTAGATTCTGCATTTATCCATGCTAGGACTATCTTGGAATCTGTCCAGTCGTATCTGGTTGTGTGTTTGGCTCCTAGAATTTCCTTTACTCAGTTGGTAAGCTGTGTGACTAGGTTAGCAGCTCACAGTTCTAGTCGCGAGATTGTTGCTTTCTTTAGTGGAGCTACCCTGGAATTGGCGCACAATAGGCGCACTATAATTGATCCCTTTGGCTGATGGATCGCACATAGATCCTGCCCCATACGCCTTTTCGGAGGCATCGGCAAAAGTGTGAATCTGCATTTGTTTGGATATTGCAAGGCCAAAAACATGTCTAGGAATGGATGTTTTTCAGCTGCCTAAGGTCGTAATGAAATTCCATCCATTTAGTGCGTGGTTCTTGAGGTAGGGACAGATCCCATGAATTTGAAGTTACCATAACTCTTGCAGAAACATTTTTGTGGTGACTATAACAGGAGCGATCATTCCGAGAGGATCAAAAAATGTTGCTGTATCTGAAGCTACTATTCGCTTTGATACTCTTTGTTTATTGGCTTCATTGACCTTTATACAAAAATGATCGGTCTTTGGTAGTTATGTCAAACCTAGAGTTTTGATCCGCTCTTCAGTTTCATCTGTGAAATCTAACTGCATTTCTTGATCTTCTGGTTTGACGTTTTGAAGGAGTCTAGGATGGTTGCCGCACCATTTGCTCAAAGTAAAGCCTCCTTCGCGAAGTAATTTTCTAAGTTGCTCTTGCATTTCGAGGATTTCCATCATGCTGTTGGATCCTGTCATAGCATCGTCAACATAAAAGTCGGTTTTTAAAACCTGAGATCCTAGTGGATAGTTTTCGGGTCGATCCTGGGCCAACTTTTGCAAGCACCTTGTTTCTAAATATGGAGCTGATGTCATTCCATATGTAACTGTGCGCAGTTGATAGCATCTAAAAGTCTCACTTGGATGATTTCTCCAAAGTATGATGTGGTATCTTCTATCGTCCTTATCTAATATTACCTGCCGATATATTTTTTGAATATTAACGGTATATACAAATCGTGTCATTCTCATATGCAGCAGGATGGCGAAGAGTTCATCTTGAATGGTTGATCCTGCACATAGTAGTTCATTTAACGATATATTTAAAGACGTCTTTGCAGACACATCACACACAGCTATCTTACAACATGTAAGATACGTATCTCCGAATAATGAAGGTCCCAAACATACTCCGGAAGTCAACAGGTTAGACCAAGAGCTCAGCCTAGACCCAAATTTAAATGCGGAAGAAAAAGCTACGACGTCTGAACTCTGCTACGGGTACAACGATATCTTTTATCTCAAAGCTGACAAGCTAACATACACAAATGCTATCACATTAAAGTCCCTTTAATACAAGATCAGGCGCCCTTAAATCAAAAGGCCTACAGATTACCAGAGACCCAGAGACAAGTAATGAAAAATAAGAGAAATGCTAGTCCAAACTAGCAAAGTCTTTGGAATTCAGCCTTATTAGTTGTCCCCAAAAAGGAGGGACCTGATGGTGAAAAAAGGTGGCGCGTCATTGTCGATTTTCGTAAATTAAACAACAAGACAATTGGCGATACATTTCCGCTACCTCGAATCCAAGAAATTGTTGACCAACTAAGTCATGTCAGGTACTTTACCACTCTCGATTTGGCCAACGGATATCACCAAGTCTTAGTCGATAAAATATATCGTCATAAGACCGCTTTCAGCACTAATTATGGGCACTACGAACTTAAGTGTATGCCATTCGGACTCAAAGGAGCTCCCGCTACATTCCATCGCCTCATGAACTTCTGACAGGCCTACAAGGCCTCGAATGTTTTGTTTATCTTAACGACATCGTTTTTTATGGAAAGAACTTAAATGACCACAATGATAAATTGAAAAAGTCTTCGACAAATTGAGAGAAAACAACCTCAAAGTGCAGCCAGAGAAGTCCTAGTTCTTGAGAAGGGAACAGTAATGCAAGCTCAGTCCTTTTTAGGACTTGCCCATTACTACAGGAAGTTCATTCCGGACTTCTCGAAAATCGTTCGTCCAATAACATATTTATACCGAAAGGATGTAAAATTTACTTGGACCGAGAAATTGCAAGAAGGATTCCAAAGCATTAAAAATGCTCTAGTTTCTCCACCACTTTTAATCTATCCAGATTTTTCTAAACCATTCAACCGTACAACGGAAGCCAGTAACGAGGCTTTAGGAGCTGTACTTTCCCAAGGAGAAGTGGGAAACGACCACCCTATCACCAATGTAAGCCGAACCCTGAACAAAGCCGAGAGAAATTACTCCACTATTGAAAAGAAGTTATTGGCTACAGTCTGGGCAACTAGAAAATTCCGATGCTACCTTCAGGGCTGGAAATTCCAAGTCCACACTGACCGCAAGCCTCTCAAAGGTGTCTTTAATGTTAAAGACCCGACTTCCTGTTTGGTGAGATTTCACCACGAATAGGCAGAGTTCGATTATAACATCGAATACAAACTAGGGAAATATAAAACCAATGCGGATGCTTTAAGCCGACAAGAAAGGCAACACCTTAACGGTACAAGCACGATTCCACCACACTATGGACTCTGATGTGAAGGAAAATAATCCCCAAGCAAAAGAAGTGTAAAGAAACCCGCTCATTACTTCGCCGTGAGCAACTTAAATACTGACAGAACAGAGCCCACGTCAGCGGAAGTTAAAGAAACCAAACCCACAGAGGCGGAGCCACAACCCGCTGCTACGCTTGAACAAGATATAAGTCCAGTCAAGGCACCTGAGATAATCGCGAGCCCCAAGGAAGTTCAAACAATCCTAAAGAATTATCACGACTCTCCTTTCGGTGCCCATCAAGATGTCATTAAGCCATATAAACGAATAAGACGTAAGTATTGGTTGAGAAATATGCTTAACGCTGTATAAAAGTACATCCAAAAATGCGCTAAGTTCCAAACAATGAAAGCATCTTCACAAATTAAGAAGCCGGTGGTAATAACGGACATAGCAGAACAACCTTTCGACAAGGTTTACCTCGATATAGTAGGTCCACTAGATGAGGCCATATGTGGTAATAAATATATCTTGACTTTACAAGATAATCTCATCAAATTTGTCAAACCTTAAAGAAACGCAGTAACGGTGGCGTAAATCTCCTTCGACGAGATTTTCACGCGCTATCGCATTCCAAAGAGAATAGTCACCGATGATGGAACTAATTTCCTGAGTGAGCTATTCAAGAAGGTCTGCAAACTGCTGTAGGTAACGAAGTTACAGACTTCAGCATACCATCCACAGTCTTATGGAGCACTAGAGCGTGCCCATGTACCTTTCATAGAAGATCTGCGTACAATCGTAGACGAAAATCCCAAAATATGGGATCAATTCCTACGAATCGCTGCATTCGTGTACAATAACAGTGTACAGGAGGGTACTAAATTAACTCCAATGGATTACCTTTACGGTTTCACTGCGGATGTCCCATCAAATTTAAAACTACGAAAGTTATTACCATATTCTAAAATACATATTACAAAAATCATATGGCACGGCTCGTAAAAATCTTTTAGATAGCAAACAACGTTCAAAAGCATATTATAACAATGGAGTCAGGAATCTCATTTTCCATTTAGGAGACAAAGTCCTCCACAAAAGTTAAAACACAAGTTATCTCAACTCTGGGTAGGCCCATATCTGGTAATCAATATAGTCCAACAAACACTACCATAAAAATAGGCAAGTGGCAGATTGTCGTACACAACAACCATTTGAAGCCCTAGAACGAGTAGTATAGTGGTGCATACATATTTAGCAAATAATTTCTCTTTATACAAAATTCCATAATTAAATAATGACTAATGAAGCCTATCCTTCATTCTGTACAGAACATGAAGCCCATGTTAGTGTTAATGTGCCGCCTGCATCTGGCAATTGTACAAGTGCAAACGAAACCCTACAGAATAACAAGCAGCAAGCCTTACTAGACATTATTATCGCCAGCAAGAGTCACCTTTTGCATCCGCTAGTGGTATCTCCCAAGGGTTTATTGGAATAACACCACAAGTCTCACGCTACGTGCCTGGATGCACGGAATTGTATACCGCTACTATATCAGACAGCAGAAACAAAGGCAAGATTAGTTCAAGATAAATTAGTTATTAGAATACAACATCCAATTTTTAACCTACCACAAATGAAGTTGTATAGGATACATAGTTCCCCATCCATGTTAATAACAAATAATCATTGGTACCCAAAATACAGTACTCGGACGCAGCGCACCAGGACAGACACAGCATATTCTATTATTAAAACCACAAGATCTTTAAAGCTTCAAAAAGATCACACAATATTCCAAAGGGGGCACTTACATCGCTAAGCTAGGCATTCCCGTAACAAAGGCAACTATGCCTAAAGAATGCATAGTGAAGCTGCTCTTCAATCCATTAAAGGAAGAGCCTCAGTGTCAACTCAGAGCACAAATACCTCCCAGAGACCTACTTATCTAATTAACTAAACCCAATTCGTGGATATTCTGGTTGATAGAACCAACAATTGTACACTTCAGTGTACCCAACAATTCTTGACCTCAAAAATCGAAGGCCAAGAAATAATCACTATCAACCATGCCTGCCAATTGTAGGATACGAAATTCTACACTACGAGGTAAAGAATATACAGACGTTGAGTTTGAACTAACCCAATTTTTTCCAAACATCATAACTCCATTAGAACAAATAGTGGATAAATACCTCAATGAAACATAAAACAAGGTACCCAGTCTCTTTTAAGGACTGGACAAAAAATTATCTAAAATATGTCCTCATACAAATCACTATCCTACACATGTACTGGCTAGAACTTCAGTATCCTTAACTGGTGTTTTCATCCCATGTATGGTGCTGTAGCTGGTCGTCAAATGGCTAACACCATTCATTAAAAATTTTCGCTCACGCAAGTCTTAGAAAACCTCAGTGGCGGAGGAACAAATCAAAACAATCGAACTTACCGGTCTCAAAAGCACCCGCACCCTACCGCCCACCAGGTCAGTGCAAGTGGTATAGTGCCACCACTTCAAACGGTCACAATAATGAAGCACTATCACTGGTACTAGAACACATAAAAGAGAATGTAACTGGGCCCAATAAAACAAAATAACTAACTAAGGAATAGTAATAAAACGTAATAAATAATATAAATAAATAAATATAGAACAATAAGTCTAACCTAGCATAAAACTAAATAACCATTAACATTACAAGTAGAAATAATAAGAAAGAATCTTGTATAGGAAAAATTAATATGTAAACAAATATGTGGAGACCAAAAGCAAGTGCCAAACCGACCAATAGCCGAACCGTAGAAATAGCATCAACAACAACATCCCCTGAGAATTATTCCTCTTCAAAGAATAATTTCTTTTTCGCAGGGGGAAGGACTGTTGTATACCTAAAACGGGTCAAAAATAATGATTATAATTTATAATCATTATCATCATTTATACAATTGTATAGCTAATCATGCTAAAAACATGATTGGCTTATCTTCATAAACGACGAAGAAATTGCCATCAGCATATTCTTCACATTCCTTCGTTGACAATAACAAAAATATTTTCCCACAAAACGACTTGGGAAAAATAAAAGTTTTAAATTTCAACCCAAGTCGTTTAAATAGAAAAAAGCCCTACGACACATCTTAGCTTCAGTAACATTTGTCACAAACACAATATGTACATACGTACATACATATCGGGCAATATAATTTTACTCGGTGAAGATTGAAACGATCAAGTCTTCTCCAAAAAGATTTGATGCATTGTGGGTGCAACAATGTACGCACCAAAAGCAAGACGATGGTTTGATATTTACGAAAATATCAAATTACACTTCAATCCATCGTCCGTCGCGATAATTCTGGATGTGTTCAAACACTTCCAGTGAAAAAGTTTCTCAGGATAGGAATGCTAACTAAGCATTTTCCTATCTTGAACAACGAGGCCGGAGATTTGAAAAATCAAAGTCTCAAAGAGTTGCGTTTAAAAACTTGAGTTGGTCGGTTCGCGGTGTGGTAGAAGTTGGTTCCGCTGCAAACATAAGTAGGCATAGTTATAACAAAAAATATATAAGTGTATTAAGTAAAAAAAAAGGAATAGGCAAATTGGTAGTAAAGAAATAAGGCCTAGTGAAATAAAAAGAAAAAAAGGAAGTAATCGAATCAATACTCCCGCCAACCCGCCGCAAAAGTAATACGCCGCTGCCAAGAATACTGGATACGTCGTGTGGACAGACTGCCAACAGCTGTGAGCACTCCTCCCTTCATGCACTGGACTCCGAGCAAACAGATCGTAACAGTTCTCTTCAGCCCATGTATGGAGAATGTGGAAATTAAGACATCCAGTTTTCGTAAAATGGCTCTCATCTGTCCAGATTATCCCTTCAAGAGGTATAATCATCAAAGTTCCGTTCAAAAAGCCAGTTGCAAAATTCCCTCCGCTTTTCAAGACTAGGCGGAAGCAGTTCTGGAACAGAAATAAAATGATATGGTCCTTGATTTTCATCCCATATAGACGTTGTTGAAATACCGGTGCTAAGAGCAATTCGCCTGATACTTGTTTCAGGATTTCCTGTTACAAGTTTCATTACCCGGTCCCTCATATCTTGAAATAAGCTGCTTCTGCAACGATCTCTTCGATGTTGAAAGAGAGTTCCTTCTCCTGCTCTTCGATATGCTGTATCGAAAACTGTCCGATCAGGTAATCTTCTCAAGGGAAATCCTTCCTGATAAACACGCTGTGCTGCTACGGCATTTCCACAGATTAAAATATCTGCATATTCGTCATTGGAAATTGAAGCCATCTTTGAATACAAATTCCTTTACGTATTAAAAACATTAGTTAATTTTTCGCTTAAATAGAACTAGGAGCTCGAGATCCAAGTCCTAAAGTAAAAATAACAAAAACATACCTGTTTGTTCTAGTAAATAAAAAAGTTCAGTTGTATTGTAAACTCGCTACTTTTAGACACCAAAACTATTGCAGTAGTTTATTTTACCGGTAATGTATAACCGAAGAATGATAGATCAACAAATCTGTGCAAAATGTGGTACCTGTATTGGCAATTGTTTGTTATTTTCACAAAAAAGGATACTGATAATATAAACAATTGCCGATAGGCACCCAGGGTAAACGAACTATCTCATTGGTAAGGGATGGGTAAATTGAGAATACTATGCTTTACTTTTCTCGTTCAGAATGAATGTTTTCAATCCATGTTGTTCTTTGTCTCGGGCCGAACGATATAGTTTCAATCTGCCATCGCTTTTTTCAGACTCCGAATCGTTCTGAATGCACCTGAGCTTTTCCTGGATTTAAGGGGGGAGCCTGCTTTAGAGGCTTCAAAAAATCGATTTCTTCAAGGATTTTTTTGGAAAGGAAAGAAATATCCGATTGAAACGAAACTTTCGGGGTTATATACTTCAACAGTCTCCTCAAATTTTTCATTAAGATATCTGTCTTGGTACAAGCATTTCGCCGATGCGCCTCGAGTATGCATTTGTCGTGCGGCGGGAAAGATACAGGACGCAATTTCCATCTGAAACAAAGAACCCAAAAAAAAATTTAATTGTCAATAGTATAGCTTCTAGTTAAACCAAGATAATTTAACAAAAAGTGAAAATTCAACAATTTTTCGCAAATTTAAAAAAAAAATCATTTTTTTGGAAAAAAATTCACTTTATATTGTTTAAAAAGTGGTTTAATCTTAACTTTCTTAAGGTTTTTTAGGTTCAACTAGAAGAGAATTTAATCCCGAATATAATCCATCTTGTCTCGTTTCGATAGGACGTTTAATTTTTTCCTTATCTTTCCCGCCAATTAGGAAAAATCGTAAAAATGAAAAACCGAGAAATCGCGCGTCAAAGTTTTCGTAGCCGGTGGAATTAACGGTCCGAATTGAATTTCTCGGTTACGCATTTACACGACAAAACGATTTTGAATCCTAGCCCTCGATGGCAGCTTTCGGCAAACCTTCTACGAACAGTTAATAGTGTCTCGAAGGACCGTTAGTCCCTTTGGATTATAATACGTACAATAGATCGAGGGGCGGAGCGCGTGCGCTCCGAGCGATCCGGCCGCTCGTACACCTGCTCGACACTTGCTCACTATTTCTTCTGTAACTCCGTAAATATTTCGAATTTGCTTCTGTAATTTTAGGGACACATTCTTGGATAGTTTAGGAAGACATTTATGCAAAAAAAATCGATTTTGTCAAGCCTCTAAAGCAGGCTCCCCCCTTAAGCAATTTGTACGAGGTGGTAATAATTGAGTTTCAGTTGCTTTTGTTGGTAAATGACTTTATTTTTCAAAAACAAAAATTTTTGCGAATTTATACTTGCTTTCATGAAATTGAAGAAATGTCAAACAATTGAAATGGTTCTGCTTTGTTCCTTTTCTATGAGCACAGATTGACATCGTTCTGTCGATTCATACAGATTCATTCAGAACGAGAAAAGGAATGCAGCATTAATGTACTTTGAGGTTCCAGCAGTCTTCCTAGCTAGTTTTAAATAATATGTACATGATATCTTTCAAACCATTTTCATCAACAGTCATAAAATTTGCAATATAACTCTCTACTTAATTGTTCAGTAGTTAGTACTATGATACTAAATAAGGATTGTTATTGTAAAATTGTGAATGAAACTAAAAGAAGACAAAATTAGACTTTATATAAGGTAACAAAATAAAAAAACGATAGAAGACACTTCCGAGATATTGGACTTTTAGTACAAAAAATGTGATATTTCGTGCAAAAGTCTGAATTTAAGTTTTGATATATCGACAACTATCTTATGTAAAGTCTTCAAAACTACCTCAATTCAGGAATTATTTGTCTGTTTTAAAATGTGTGTTAGATCCCAATCTTAGGTTGCGTAGTTTCAAAGATATAAGATAAAATGCAAAACCCTGCACTTTGAAGGTGGAATATTCTTTTAAGCCGAATTCTTCGAAAATCGTTAGGAGAATTGAAAATTGTCCATACAATTTTTTTTCATTTCTCGAGTTTCCCTATCACCTCCTGCCAGGTTGATATACTTATCTGAAACACCCTGTATATATTATTATTAAGTTTTAATAGTAAAAGTTTATCAAAATTGTGCCAAATTATTTCTATTGATTCTATAAATTCTTCAAAAAATGTGCAGGAAAAGATATCTTCACTGAACCCAGCATTGAAGATGTTTCCTTCATGTCAGGATCTGAAGTGGTAATGAAATTACCAGAACCAATTCATCCAGAGCAAAGAAAAGATATATTTTTGATACCGATTTATCAAAATATTATTTAAAATAAATAAATCAGCTTTATTTGTTTATCTTTTATATTTATTTAATTTTTTTTGTGTGTTTAAATGAAGATCTCACTATACATTCTGTTACATTATGTTTTTCTTTTTTAAATAAGTTGTGAAATTTTATTTTGTTTTTCTAATTTATATACCTACATTGTTATTAATAAAATCGTGTATTCGCTCTTCAGATGAATGTGCTCCTCCCTTGGACGAATGTTGTTTTGTCAGTTTGTTAAAAAAAATTTTACTGTCATCACCAAAGCTTTAATTTGACAGAAACCTGAAATTTAGTGCAATAATATAACAATAAATGTTTTCTTTATTTATTTACTTAGAACTTCATCAAAGATCGGATTACTAAGTTTACAAAAGAAAAGGACAAAAAGTATACAATGTAATAGTAATAAAAAGAATAGTAACTTCAACTGAGCTGTTCTCTTTTTGATTTTTTGAAAGATGAAAGTCAATCAAACTGGTTGTTAAAGAGAAGAGACATTGACGAAATCGGCTCGTGTAAACCATAGCTCATACTGTGCTGAGAAACGACGACGAAGTCGTGGTTCCTCAAGGAGTGTACAGGAATAGATATATTGAAAGTATTTAAGAGCTCAGGGGTATTTATCGCTCCTTTTATACACAGAAATGCAAAAACAACTCTGGAAGCTTTTCGGCTATTTTCAAGAGAATCCAATGAAAAGACTTTAACCCTATCAACATATGAAGGTTGAATAATAGGGTTATCACAATGAAGTCCATGCAATACGATTAATGTATACAGCATAAAAAGAAGCCAGAGCAGACTGGCATACTCCAAAATAGGTCTAACGAATATGCAGTAAAGGACCTTCGTTATGAATGGATCATTAAACTCCTTTGACCATCTCTTTACAAACTCCAGAGTAGCATTAGCCCTGGCAATGATTGTATTAATATGATCCTCGAAGGAAAGACGAGTATTAAGGAAGACATCCAATTCCTTGGTTTTCTCAAGTCTAGTTAATAAGCATCCATCTCTGAAGTTCAATTGACTCCTTTTACGAGAAAAGCACATAGCAGTACATTTGTTGATCTTCAGAGGAACACAGTTAATAGCATACCATTTACGAAAGGTGTCTAAGTCTGTTTGTTCTCCACCACCTTTGGATGCCTCGGATGAAAGTTCTCATAACTGTTCAATAAGATTTGAGCTTACCGCTTGTGGGGGCTCAAATATTATTGAGAGCTGGAATAAGAAGTTTAATTAAGACTTTCTTAGAGCTTACCACGGGTGGGGGCTCAAATAATAAACGATGAATTCTTTCTTGGCGCTTTAATAATAAGACTGGACTTCTTACAATAGTCTTCGATTTATATATTATTCAATATTGCTAACCTTAGCATAATTACATGCGTGCAATAAGTTCTTTGATTATTGATGCATTTATTACGTTGAACTTTAATTGGTTTACGCTGCAGTTTTAGTGCAGTCAACTTTGCTCGAGTAATTATGCGCGGGTGAGCAAAAAAGATGCAATTTGCGCACTTTCTTATAAAATAATTATCATCATGATACAATTTTGAAGAGTTTTTTTTATAATCTAATTAAATAGTATGTTCAAGATTGAACATTCTCCGCCACCGTGCTACCTTGTAGTACAAAATCTTCAGGTTGAAGTTTCCGTGGTGCAGGTTGTGGCAGATGTAACTTCCGAGTGCGGCACCTCTTCCATATTGTATATACTGTAAAGATGATGATGACTGTAGTTAATGCATAAATGAGGCCGTGCTGATGCATGTCATGTGTACTGATGTTGGCTTCTCTTGGAATGTTTTCTTTCAGTTCCTGAATTGATTGTTCTAATGCGTCTATATCATCCGTATGATTTTTACTAAGAGATATTCATCCTGGTATTTTTATTGTTTTTCTTACTGTGTCCGGAGTTAACAGATCGGTTAAGTTCATATTTGGAGTGAACGACGTATTTAATGTACTTGGATAATTGTTATGTGCATTAATAATCATTGTTTTCTGTTTGATTACGCAGTTGGTTCTAATTTTTGATATACCATCACCCTTGATTGTCCTGCTGGTGACTTGATTTCCGCATATGATGTTAAACGTGTATTCTTCGTTGAACACATAATATATCCATGTATTCGGATTGTGCAGCTGAATCCATATCTGTGATGGTTCTACGCTTTTGATTCGACAAGTTGGGGATGGCGTCTTTTCGTGTCGGAAGAGGTTCATTTCACAGCTGTTTACAGTTGACAATGAGTTGTAAAGTGGCTTGTGTTGTTTGCATATAATTTTCTCGTATGATAGGATATTGCATTGTCGGAGTTCGTCTGTATTGAGCGAATAGTATTGATCTCGGTCTAGGCTTACTATAAGGTAGTCCGCTGTGGGCTCAATAAATACGAATTCTTTCTCATGTGGAGTTGGTACTGGAATAATTTTGTATAGTTGAAATTGTTTCCTTTCAACTAGTGGTATTTTAACATCTAGAATAACGTTGTGGCTCGTTACTCTTGCTTTTGCGCTTAGGATATTGTATATTTGAAGAGCGTCTTCAATTGTCAATTGTTCAGGTGTCAATAGCAGTGCATCTATTCTACCAGTGTGAATATCTGTTACCACCTTTAATAATGCGTCTTGTGTCCTCATGTAATTATCCATTATTAATTTTAAGAAAATAGCTAGATTAGTTAATCTGATGAGTTGCCGTTGCTCCGATAGTTCACTATTGGTTTCTTCTGTGTTATTTCTAAGCCCATCGATGTGGCTTTGAACATCTTTAAACTGTTCCTGGACTTCTACTCTCCCTTTTTTTATTATATTTTTTGTTGCTTCGGCTACTGAAGTTTGTTGTTTTATTAAGGTGAATATGTGGTCTTCATTTGCTTTGATTTGGTTTATCTGGATCTCATGTTGCTTTGCGATTTCTGAATCCAGTATTCCAAATAAGGAATTGGCAATGTTACCCACTATATTCACTGCTCCTCTTTTAGTGCGGTACTCCTTATTGTTTGTACTATGGAGAAGGGTGTTTTTGAATTCCATTTCATGTAGTTTTAATTGATATTGTTCTACTATTTTCATGCATATTTTTTGTCCACTTTTCTTAGTTCTCATACATGCTTCCTTTAGTTCTCCAATTAGGTTCCGAAAGGATATTAATTCTTGCCAATATGTATCCAGGTCGAAATAAACAATTATGTTGCACTCATTATTTAGTAATTCTGCTTGTCCTAAATCCTCAAAATAAATGCCTGGATGGATTTTAAATGGTGTAATGGTAATGGATTCTTCCGGTGTTTGGCCAAATATAGGTGGTATCAATAGGACTGCTATAAGTGTCATTATAAAGCTTCCAGATCCAACATGTAATCGTCTTTTTTTATTTTCTCAAATTAATTCTTCTATTGGTGGTCGAACTGGTGTTGTCGTAGGGTGTATTTTTCGTTTGGGTCTTATTCTTTCATCACGTATCCGTCGAAATTTTAGTATTAATTCAGCTGGAGCGGTGTTATTTATTTTAGAAACTTGTGACCTTTGTGTTCGTTGGATATTGTCTTGAATTTTCGATTTAGTTTTAGATGGTATCGTTGGATTATTTATGTGTTGCTTCTTTTTAACATTGTTGTGTAAGATTTTTGTCTTAAATGTTGCTAGGTTTGCCGAAATAATTTTTGCTTCTTCTGTTTTGCTTTTTTCCTCAGAAGCCCTTTTTCATTATCTATTATTGGTAGTGAACTTATCTTTGTTATCGGTCGTTTCAGCATATTTTTAGCCATTTTCACTGTAACTACTCCAGTATGACCATCTTTTCCTGGGTGTGTTTGTACAATGCGTCCAAGTGACCATTGGGCTGGTGGTAAATTATCTTCCTTTAAAAAAACAAGTTTTCTGGGATAAACATTTCTTTCAATTTTTGTCCACTTGAGACGTTGTTGTAGTCGGGTAAGATATTCGCTTTTCCATTTAGTCCAAAATTCTTGATGTTTTCTTTCTAAAAGCTGCCAACGTGTTAAAATGTTTTAATTTTCTTCCAGTCTGTTTTTCTCTGGTGGAGCTAAAAGAGACGTGCCAATGAGAAAATGCCCTGGGGTTAGTACATTGTAGTCTTCTGGATCTTGTGTAAGTGGGCATATCGGCCTTGAATTTAAACATTCTTCTATCTGCGCTAGAACTGTTGTGAGTTCTTCAAAGGTTAATTTTGATTCTCCAATAGTTCTTTTCAAATTATATTTGATGAATTTTACCCCCGCTTCCCTTGCTGCTTAACATGCTAGTGATTTCCTCATTGAACCCCTTCAAGAAGGTCTTTGCATCTTGTGATAATATTTTGTTCGCCTTTATAAAGTTGGTGCCCTTATCACTATATAAATTAGATATATTTCCTCGTTTGGCGATAAATCTTTTTAACGCTGCTATGAATGCAGTTGATGTCAAATCGGATACAGCTTCTAAATGCATTGCCTTTGTTTCAGGCATACAAATACTGATATATATCCCTTATATGATGTGTTTCCCCGCCCTTTTGACATGCGGAAGTCGATCGGACCTGCGTAGCCCACACCTGTATTTGTGAATGGCTTTTCGATGCTCACACGTGGAGTTGGTAAGTTTCCCATCAATTTAGTTCTTGTTTGTGCCTTGTACCTATGACACTTAACACATTTATGTAGTTCTTTTTTTACTGCTCGTAGTCCATTAATTATCCAATACCTGTTTCTTATGTATGATAATGTCAATGAATTTCACCCATGAAGAGTTGTTTGATGGGCTTCGTTAATAATCAATGAGGTTAATGTACTATAATATGGTAGTATGATTGAGTGTTTTTGTTCATAAGAAACTGGTGCATTCTGAATTCTTCCCCCGATACGTATTAGTCCATCGTTATCTATTATTGGTGTCAATGAGAGTATCTTACTTTTTGGATTTAGTGTAACTCCTCTGGATAATTGTTCGATATCTTTCGCAAATTCTTCCCGTTGAGTAGCTTTGATTAAAATTGGTAGGATAGTATCTAATTCTTTTACTGTGATCGGTCCGTATATTTTGTTTGTGCTCTTCTTGCAATTTGTCGCAAATCTTTTACAATAAGCCAGAATTCTTTTTAATCGTAACAAATATTTCTGAATCTCTTAACCACTTTTGCCCTGTCCACCATAAGGTATTGTGTAGCAATTTCGAAGGAAGTAAACCTCTTGATGCACAGTCGGCAGGATTTTGTTCTGTTCTAACATGGTGCCATTGATTTGAATTAGTTAAGTTATTGATTTCAGTAACTCTGTTCGCGACAAAGGTTTTCCATTTAGTAGGATTACCGTTTAAACACGCCAGTACGATAGTAGAATCTATCCAGGCTTTTACTTCTGCAGTACTTATTTTGAGTGCGTCTTGCATCTGCCTTATAAGGTTACTTAACAATACGGCTCCACAAAGTTCCAGTCTTGGGAGCGATATCTTGTTATTTATTGGGGCAACTCTTGTTATTGCAGCTAACAGTCTCACTATTATTTCACCGTTTTCTGTGACTATTCTACTATATACTACTGCTGCGTATGCTACTTCAGATGGGTCACAGAAGCCATGTAACTCGATTGATTTACACTTTTTTGTGTAGTGTATCCATCTTGGAATTTTGATTTCAGTTAGTATCTTAAGTTCGCTCTTGTATTTATTCCATATTGTATTCATGTTTATTGGTAATTTGTCATCCCAAGATAATCCAGCTTGCCACAATTCCTGGAACATGATTTTTGCTGTCACGATAGTTGGTGCAAACCATCCTAATGGATCAAATAGCCTTGATGTTTCCGACAGAAAACTTCGTTTAGTTGTTGTCTTATTTTGACTTGGCAAATTGATCTTAAATTCAAATAAGTTTGATTTCGGTTGCCAGTGAATACCTAGTGTTTTCACTGTTTCGTTGAAGGTAATATCACGTGTTGCTTGTTCAATTGATGTTGGAGGTAGATTCGTTAGAACATTTGGATCGTTACTGGCCCACTTTCGTAAGTTAAATCCTGCTATGTTAAGTACCTTTAACAGTTTTTGCTGAATTTCTAGCGCTTCTTCTACGCTATCTTCTCCAGACATGAGGTCGTCCACATAGAATTCTGATCTTAATATTGTTGCTATTTTCGGATATCTTTTTTCATTGTCAGTAGTTAATTGATGTAATGTTCTGATCGCCAAATAAGGTGCAGCTTTTGTGCCATACGTGACCGTATTTAACTGATATTCTTCTATCGGCTGGTCGGCTGACTCCCTCCATAATATTCTATGTAACTCTCTATCATTTTTATCAATTTCTATCTGCCTGTACATCTTTTCGATGTCAGCGGTATATGCGACTTTATGAATTCGCCATCTTAGTAATATTGATGCAATATCTTCTTGCAGTGTTGGTCCATTTAGCATGACATCATTTAAACTTAAACCAGAGCTTGTTTTAGTCGATGCGTCAAATACTACTATGATTTAAACTTATGTATTCCTTCATGTAATTTTTGTATTCCTTTTCCAATATTTCATCTCTTTTGAACTTCTTTTCAATTTGTAATAGCCTGGCTATTGCCATGTCTCTTGAATTTCCCAAATCCGCTATTTCACTATTAAGGGGTAATCTCACTACATATCTGCCACATGTTTTTCTTTTGGTTGTGCGTTCGTAGATCCCTTCGCATTGTTTTTCTTCTTGAGTAAGTGTCCTATCTGTTTGAATATTCTCCAGCTCCCAGAATTTCCTTAGTTGTTCATTGATATTTTCTTCAGCTACCATGCAAGTTATATTATTTTTATGACCCATATGGCTTCTTTCAACGGGGCCTGATAAAATGTACCCTAGTTTAGTTTTTTGGTCAATTGGTGCATTAAGAGGACCCTTAATAACGGAACCCAGCACTATTTGACTGTAAATGTCCGCACCTAGAATCATATTGATTGGACCTGGCTTATCGAAATCCTTATCAGCTAGTATGAGATGCTCTATATGTTCCCACTTCTGCCGATTGATTGGCTCACTTGGAATGACTTTCGTGAGCCTTTTGAGGACCAAGGCCTTTACTGAACAACTGTATTCTGATGGATTATTTGGTCTGAGTAGAACTTCAGCTAATGATTGTGATATATCTGCTGTTGTTCCACCGATTCCTGCAATTGTAGCATAAGTTTTTGTTTTCTTTACTTGGAGACGTTGAACAATATCTTCAGTGATATATTACGATTCTGACCCTTGATCAACCAATTCTCTTATCTTCATTGTAGTCATTTGGTTTACTTCCTGCGACATGTGCTTGAATTTCTTTATTTTGGCTTATGTCTTCATCCATATTTTTGTTAACTTGTTTCGCCTCAGACTTTCCAAAGTTAACCTGATGTATCATTGTATTGTGCTTACCCTTGCAAATTTTACACCTCTGTGGACTCCGGCATTCTTGAGCAGTATGGTTCGGTATTAAGCAATTTGAACGCAATTTATGCCTTTTACATGCTTCGCAACGTTGGAACTTACTCATCCCGTGGAATGTGCTGCAGCTGGATATTCTATGTTCTCCTTTACATATTGGGCACTTTTTACATATCGTTGCATAGTGCGTCTTAAATTGGGTATTATTGAGCATCTTGTTGATTCCCGTTGCACTGGATTGTCTTTTAACTTTATCTTCTCCAATGGCCTGGAGTACTTGAAACCTTTTTTCCAAAAATGCGTATAACTGCTCTATTGTTGGAACTTCTCTCTGAATAATCATCTCGACAATAATAGGTCCCCATGTTTTAGTATCTATGCCAAGGTTCTGTAGTGCATGGAGATTTTCTTTCATTATATCATGAATTCGTTTTATTCCGTAAGACGATTCCGTATATAGTGGTTGTAATGCAATCAATGCTTGAATGTGGGTAGCTACTAATACTCTCTTATTGTTTTAATGGTTATTTAGTAGCTCCCAGGCTGTATGGTAATTATCATTTGTAATAATCAGATGGCGAATGACACTCTCGGCTTCACCTGATATGTGAGATTTTAAATACTGCATTTTTTGGACGTCTTTAAGTTTCGGATTTTTGTCAATCATTTCCGAAAATAAATCATGAAACGATTTCCATTGTCGCATGTCACCATTAAATGTAGGTATCTTAACAGGAGGCAAATTTACCTCATGGCTAGCTGTGTCTGTATTACTTGGTGGAGTTATTTGGCATTGATTTAGCTTTTCTTGCAAGTAAATTGCGGTTCTTTCATATTCACTCTCTAACTCTTCAAATTCTTCTTCTTGAACAAGGCGATTATTATCAATTGCCATGTTATCATTGTATGAATTAAGTATGGCTGTCCAGTAGTCAGTTAGTATTCTTTCTTTCTGCATGTAGTATGCTTTACTGTGTTCAATGTTGGCTTCCTCTAATATTTTTTGCATGATTCTTAGTAATGCGGTCTTCTGCGTATCTTGTTTTTTTATTAGAGTTTCCAGCTCAGGCTTCTCTGTAATTTCTTGCGTATTAATATCTTCTTGCTTTTTTTAAGCTTCTTATCTAGCGCCTCCAACAGCTGAGTATATATTTTCTCAACTTCTTCAAAGTAGCCTGTTACTATGTATGGATGTCTTATGCTTTCTTCGTCACGTACGATTTCGTCATGCCTGTCTTCAAATTCGTCCCAAAGCTGGTTTAAATTCTTAATTCTCTTGCTTAGGTAAGCTTCAGTTTTGCGGACTTCTTGGTCTTTCTTAAAATTAATTTCCATTTTTTCAATTTTTCCACCAATGCATTTCTGCAGTCGAGCTGCTTCCTCCATGTTGTCACTCATATCGTAATGCTTGCTGTTTGACCTACTGTCGAATATACACAGTGCTGTTCTGAAGAGCCTTCCTTATTTATAAGCTTTCCCTTGATATCTGCTTCGTCTTTAGGTTGTTGTCTTCTTTGCTTGATCTAGGTGTGTTGTTTATATCTGTTGCTATGTGGTTACTCCACGTCTGATAATGCAACGTCTGTGCTAGAATACTGCAGGTGCTGACAGGGTTGTTATTATGCGAACGCTGTGTTGCCCCTGTTGACCCTTAGTGCAGATTCGTCTTTTGGCTTTGTATAGGCCGCTGATTACTTTTCCTCGAAGGACCAATGTTTGTTCTCCACCACCTTTGGATGCCTCGGATGAAAGTTCTCCTAACTGTTCAATAAGATTTGAGCTTACCGTTTGTGGGGGCTCAAATATTATTGAGAGCTGGAATAAGAAGTTTAATTAACACTTTCTTAGAGCTTAGCATGGGTGGGGATTCAAATAATAAACGATGAATTCTTTCTTGGCGCTTTAATAATAAGACTTGACTTCTTACAATAGTCTTCGATTTATATATTATTCAATATTGCTAACCTTAGCATAATTACATGCGTGTAATAAGTTCTTTGATTATTGATGCACTTAGTACGTTGAACTTTAATTGGTTTACGCTGCAGTTTTAGTGCAGTCAACTTTGCTCGAGTAATTATGCGCGGGTGAGCAAAAAAGATACAATTTGCGCACTTTCTTATAAAATAATTATCATCATGATACAATTTTGAAGAGTTTTTTTTATAATCTAATTAAATACTATGTTCAAGATTGAACAAAGTCCAAATTTAGAATTCCACACTCGTTTTCATTTTCCCGGATGACTTGAGGAACACTAGCAGTATTATCTATTACGTCAGAAAGAGCTTCGGGAAATATAACTCGCTGCGTACGATCCGATAAATAAGAATTAAGCCAATTGACAAAGACAGAAGGAAAACCATGAAGAGTCAACTTATGAATCGAGATGTTACGATTGATTCGGTCACAAATTTTACTAAAACTCGTGAAAATGCAATCAACTTGCCTTCCGCTTTCAAGTGCAGAAATGCAGAAATTAGTAAACTCCAACAAATTTGTCGTAGTAGATTTACCTTGCATACAGCCATGCTGAAAAGAGCGCAGGACAGTTTTGCAGTGGAAGTACAAAACATCGCAAACAATGGCTTCAAATATCTTACCAATACAACGAATTGGCGACGGTTCTGAAGTTGGAAATGTCGCACTTTAATCCCTTCTTGTGCAAAGGAATAATTAAAGAAAGCTTCCACTGTTTGTAAAAATATCACAGGTTAAGGATAAATTAAATAAGTAGATAAGCTATCCGGGTCCGAGCGCAATTTCCTGTGTATTTTTAAAGACGCCTCTGAATTGACAAAATTGTTTCAAAAGCTTAGAGTTCGAGCGCAATTTCCTGTATATTTTTAAAAGGGGACCTGTGAATTGACAAAATTCGTGGAACAATGTTACTTACGCGACAATTCTCCGATCGCGTTGAATCTTTGCACATTCATGCAAAAACACCTCAAAATACCAAAGAAGAAAAAATTGAGCGGTCACTTCTACTTTCCGAGATATTTTACTTTAAAATTCCTAATATTTGCTCTTACACTATACAACACTTTGACATTATCACAATTAATTCACTCTTCTTTAAAATAGCAACAAGAATGAAATTCATCTAATTGATGGGTATATACATACTTTCACAAAAGTCAAAAAGAACTATTACTCCTCAAGAAAACAGAGCTCAAAATAATTACAGAACTCTTCTCAGGCCATTGCCCCTTGAGGTATCACCTTAACAAGATGGGCCTGGCTGAGACTTCATCCTGCCGCTTTTGCCAGGATGCTCATGAAACCTCAGAGCACCTGCTCTGCAACTGCGAAGCATTGACCAGGCGGAGCCTACTCCATCTCGAACATGCTTTTCGTACACCTAACTACGTACGGAACCTGAATCCCAGAAGGATCCTAGACTTTATTAACAGTCTGAACCTAAAAAGGGAATAAATTCAACGGGGACTCACAATAGAACTTTTAGGTCGCGGTGATTGCGAGGCTGACGCCTACACACCCCTCTACGAATCTAATCTAATCTTCACAACAGTCAGGCCACGCGCATGTGTGTGTCTGCCTGTGCGTGTGTTTTTAATAAATGTTTTTCTATTCCATTCTTTCTAACTAAATGCTGCTTACCACACATCAATTGAATATTCGGAATGAATAAAAAAATGCAATGCTGGTAACCCGAATGCTCGTTAGGTATGTATGTATATACCCATCAATAAGATGAATTTCAATCGTGTTGCTACTTTAAAGAAGAAGAAGAGTGAACTAATCGTGAAAATGTCAAAGTGTTGTGTAGTGTGAGAGCAAATATTCGGAATTTTAAGGTAAAATATCTCGGACCGCTCAATTTTTTCTTCAGATTTGGTGTTTTTATGTGATTTTGCATGAATGTGCAGTGCTAGAATGCGCTTGGAGAATTGTCGCGCAAGTAAACATAAGCCAAATTCGGTAACGTAGACGTGCATAGGTCCCATGTCGCCTAGGGTTTGCTTATGACTCGTCTTAAAAGTTTGATAACACTACACAATATGCAAAAGCTATCATTAAAAGAAAACAAACGTTATTCACTCTCGCTGCTTCTGACTTTGTTGACAGCGTAAGTAGTTGCTGTTTTTATTAAACCTGATTTAGCGCAAAACAGGAATAAAAGAACAGCACGTCACGTACTTCTGCGAATATGTGTGCAATCACGCATTCACCTATTATGTGTAACTGTTACTTAGCTGCTCTTGTTGCTTCGCATAATTTTTATATGAAATTCTGGATATTTGCATAATATCATTGATCTTGTCCAAATCACATTATAATATTTTCTTATCAAAATGATATCAATTTCCGAAGTAGGAAGGTAGCGTAAACAAAAAAAGCATGAGCTGGAATAAAAACGAAAAAAAAACCGGCCAAGTGCTAGTCGGACTAGCGCACGAAGGGTTTCGCAGCATCGTACGAAATTTAACACTATGTACTTTTATTTATTTTTTCAAATGAGGGTAAAAAAAATAAAAATGCTGTCATTTGAAAAAAAAATGCCTACTTATGACAATAATAATGAATGAGGATAAAACGAGGAAAACAACGCCGAAAAAATCATATTTCTTGAATGGGAACCCCCTTTAATTTTTAATTTTATTTTATTTTTATTATTTTTTGTTATAGCGGCAATAGAAATACACCCTCTGTGAAAATGTCAACTGTCTACCTGTTAGGGTTAATGAGAAACAGGCAGGTATTTCGCTTGGGGCAAAGCGAATCGCGTCGAATTCAATGCATCAAAGACCCAAAACTGTTTTATCTCATTAAAATAAGATCATAACTTAACCACACCCGTTTCTTTTGATGGAGCATTAATTTCTGATTCACCGTCACTAAGCATTCTTGGCATTAATGTTTCCAGTAAGTTAAAGTGGACAGATCACATCTTCTCTGTTGCCAAAGAAGCATCGAAATGTCTTGGATATCTGAAAAGGTGTAAAAAATATTTCAGCCCGTCAAATCTAGCGCTCCTCTACAAGTCCTACATTAGACCTAGAATGGAATACACCTCCCATATATGGGCCGGGGCTGGTCGCACAGCCTTAGCTTCATTGGATATTGTCCAAAAGAGAGCCTTCAAGCTCATTGGCGATTTGGCAATAACTTGTCATATCGACTTACTCGAGCACCGCCGCAATGTTGGATGCCTTTCGCTCCTTTATCGCTATATGCATGGTCAATGTTCTGATGAAATATCTAGTCTAATCCCTTGTAGAATGATTCCTGCACGCAATACTCGCGCTGCAAACCGCGCACATCCTTTAACCCTTCAAATTACTTTCGGCCGTACAGTAAAATTCCGTGATGCTTTTTTATCCCGAACAGTGCGAATGTGGAACAGCTTATCATCTTTTGTTTTTCCCCCGGCATACAATCTGCGGAAGTTTAAGGGCGACATACATCGGCACCTCCGCCACTCTCCTCATATCCCGTAATCCTTTCCCTATCTCCTTCCTGCCATGCTGTGCTTTGCATCACAGGGTATCCCCTGAGCTTGGCTTAATAAAAAAAAAAAAAAACGCCGAAAAAATCACGTTTTTTGTATGGGGCCCCCTTTAATTTTTACTTTTATTTTATTCTTATTATTTGTTGCTATATATCGCCAGTAGAAATACACAGTCCGTGAAAATTTCAACTGTTTACCTATTACGGTTCATGAGATACAACCTGGTGACGGATGGACAGCGAAGTCTTAGTAATAGGGTTCCCGTTGTTACCCTTTGGGTGCGGTACCCTAAAAAGCTGAATTAGATTGTCGGTATGTAAACAAGGGGCTCGTGCCGGTAAATACAGGTTGACGATTTGGTGAAAGTGAACTAAAAAAACATCAAATGTTTGCCATATTAATTTGAAATATTTTATTTTTGGACCTCCTCTTGCAGACTACAAATAAAAAGATCAGCATAAATTGTAAAAAATCTAAAATAAATAATGCGAAAACGATTATCTTGGGGTTAAAAGTCGGCTATCAAGATTTAATATGCTTTCAAAAACGTTTTGTAGATTAAAAATAAAAAGCTCAGCTGTGATGAGGCTGCTGCTGTGTAAAACCATGAAATAATCCGGAATAAGGGATGATTTACTTTTGTTTAAAAAAGTAGTTGCAAATGTTGTATGTATATGTACATATGTGGAGAATTAAAAAGAATAAACTTATTAACTTTGAAATTTTATTTAAGTCTGTTCATAAACATGTAATGAAGTCACATGACTACCCATTCATTCAAACACATCCAGTCCTTACCAGATAAAATGTCTACGTAAACACCTGCAAATAAGATCTTCACATAAAATCAGTAGATGATTGCGCTTCTCGGTGGGCATATCACCCGACACTATAGTGATCTACGCCTATATAAAAGGAGCCGCTAGAGCAGATATTTTTAATTATCAACCGAGAGTCATCCAGTAAGGATCACCAAGGACCAGCTTATTTTCCGCCAGTAAAGTACAGACCAGTAGACCAGTCAAAGCCGCCAGTCTGATAACGAGCTGATCGAAGTCCAGTAGGCCGCCGACCAGCCCAGTCCGTCAGAGGAATATATAAAAATAGGAGCCACACCAGACCAGCAGCCAGTTGCCTCCTAGCATCTCGACTGAACACATCGCTCCCTAGTCTTCCCGTGCTGATTAGAACTATAGCATCCGTAAGTTATCTGTACAGGCCGTAGTGATAATATTCGCACGAATCACTCAACCGCTTCTCTCCGTGCTGATTAGAACTACAGCATCCGTACGTCATCCGTACAGGCCGTAGTGATAATATTCGCACGAATCACGCACCGCTTCTCTCCGTGTTGATTAGAACTACTGCATCCGTACCTTATCCGTACAGGCCGTAGTAATAATATTCGCACGAATCACTCCGCCGCTTCTCTCCGTGCTGATTTAAACTACAGCATCCGTACGTTATTCGTATTGGCGGTAGTGATAATATTCGCACGCATCACTCAACCGTACGGTATACATCTCTTCGTGGATTAACATGGGAGTGTTAGAAGTATAAGTGCCGACCTGCCGTAAGAATAAACAAACTATAAGAAGTAAAACAAGTGTTATAGTATTAGTAACCTAGGTGATAGAACTAAGCAGAAATAACACATTTCAATATTATGATAACATTCATAAAATCAGTGACCTAATAAAACACCAGTACTGGACTTGCAGAATTAAGAATATCAGTGTAATATTATTAATATTAATAAGAAAGCAAAGAATAAAAGGAATACAAAAATTGAGCTAGTATAGAGGTAGAGGTGAAACTTTGTACCATAGTAGTTAAGTAAATAAATGACTATTGAAGTGAGTTGATAGTGTTCTAAGTATATTATTTCAACGTCGTGGAACCTTGCCCTGGACAACTCCTGACTACCCGTTGCATTCACAATACACCCGACGTTACATAAACTTGGCGCCCGAGCAGGGACCCTATTCAACCGCTGAGGGAAATACCAGCAAGCCATCAGTGAAAGGAAAAGTGTAAAACCGAAATTCCGATACACCCCAGACCAGTAAAAGAAGACAAAAATTAGTGAAACCGAAGATTTAACTCCAAGTACTGTTTACTTGTTGAACAAGGAAGACCTGTACATCGAGTTGGAAGAGAGAGGTTTAAGTATACAAGGGACCGTGGATGAGTTAAGAAAACGCCTGAGCGAGAAGATCAAAGAAGAGAAACCAATTAGGGATATTCTAAGTAATATTATACCAGGGATGCCGACCGCCATAGTAACTATAGCTACTACGACTACCGTAATAGTAACTACAGCTGCTATGACTACCGCTACAATAACGACAACCAGCCACATACCAATACCAGCCGTCCCGTCCTCGATATACAACTACGATTATACTAGGAAAACCACGCTCCCGTCATCAGTGTATACAACACCTACAGACTCGAGGCTACAAATGGCTAACAATCCGACTACCACCCAGCAATTGCCGCCAACCAGTCAGATCAGGAGTACGGAACACTTATCGGATTCAGAAATCATGGAAAAAGTGCGAAAGTGGAACGTGAAGTTTGATCAAGGGCTAGATCCGCTCAACTTTTTAGAAAGGGTAGAAGAATTAGCTGCGTGCTACCAAATACCAGTAAATCGATTATTGCGAGCACACCCTGAACTTCTACAGAAAACAGCACTGACATGGTATAGAAATAACCGACAAAATTGGTCAGAGTGGAAAAAGTTTGTCCACGATTTCACAACGTTCTTTCTACCTGCACGTTTTGAACTCAAATTAGGCGATGATATTAGAACTCGTATACAGAAGCCTACTGAAAAAGCAAAGGCGTATATTACTGTGATCCAGTCGTTAATGCGTTGGCAACAAGATCACACACCAGAAGAAAAATTGTATCGTATTTACGAGAACTTACTACCAGAATATCGACTATACATACGTCCCCGAGATTTTAATAGTCTAACCGAACTCATGATGCTAGCCCAGGAGTAGGAGCTGGTAAAAGAGGAAGAAAAGAAATTAAAACCAAGACCAAATATTCGAGAGGAGAATAGACCATTTCGAATGTTGAATACGGCAAAGCCAATGAGAATGCAGTATTCATGAGACGAGTGTTGCTGGAGATGCGGACAGCGCGGTCATGCCAGAGTTAATTGCAGGAATCCAGCAGTCTTATTCTGCTCACGTTGCGGAAAACAAGGTGCATGGCAAGGAAAGCCGCCTTGCATCCCCTAATTCGTGAACCAGACCGTCGATATTTCATAACACTACACGTACTTCAGAGAGACATCAAAGCTCTCATAGACGCCGGAGCAGGAATGTCCTTTATAGGAGAAGAATTATCCACCGCATTCAAGAAAGCTAGAGTACCGGTTTCTAAATGTGCACTCCGCACATCTCTAGCCAATGGTACAGAAGTCATCATCAATACATCATATAATATACAAATTCACTAGAAACTATTATTTTAGGGATGAACTTCCTGCAGAAAATCGAAGCACAAATATTCCTATGGGGAGAGAGACTTACCCCAGAACCGTTCGCCCTCCCAAACCTCCTGTATGCCGTAGACATGCCAAAAAATCAACGTCAGAGCAAGAACGAAAAACTAATGGCGAATCATTTACCCAGATTTCAGGCGATCACGAAGCCTTCACATTTGACATCCCACCGAATTCATTCGCATGAAGCCATTCAAATAACGATATTATCCAAGAAACCCCGCAATGCAGGAGCCATCCAGTAGTCCCTATAGTTCACCCATAGTTCTGGTGAGAAAAAAGCAAGGAGGGTTGAGACTTTGCGTAGACTACCGCCAGTTAAACGAGCAATCTATCAAAGATGCATATCCATTGCCTCGAATAAATAATATTCTCGATAAACTAAAGGGAGCACATTACATCTCCACGATAGATTTGAAACAAGGTTACTGGCAAATACAAATAGAAGAATCCAGCCGACAATATACGGCATTCACTGCACCAGGCAGAGGACTTGTTCAGTCAAAGGTGATGCCGTTTGGACATCACTCCGCTCCCGCTACTTTTCATAGGGTATTATGAATTCGCATACTTGGATGATATAATCTTAGTCACAAAAACATTCGACCAGCCCATTTCGAAATTACGTGAAGTCTTCGAAATACTTATAAACGCAATTTTGAAAAGAAACGTAGAGAAATGTAAATTTTTGAAGAGTGAGATAAAATATCTGGGACATATGGTAAGCCGGCAGGGCATACAAAGAGATCCCGACAAAATAAAAGCCATTAAATCGATACCACCACCAACCAATATCAAAGAATTGAGAAGGTTTTTAGGTGTAACTTCCTGGTATAGCCGTTTTGTCCAATCCTTCTCCGAGCTCTTAGCACCATTAAACAAGCTTCTACGGAAACACAAGCAATGGCAACAAGCATTTGAGACACTCATGCACCAGCTCACAGTAGCACCCGTCCCAGCCTGTCCAGATTTTACCAGACCATTCACTCTCCACACCGATGCAAGCCATAATGGACTAGGGGTAGTGCTCTCACAAGAAATAAAGGGAAATGAAGGTGTCATCGGATATGCCAGCTGCACACTAAATGAGGCTGAAATTAAGTACTCCGTAACAAAAAAGGAATGTCTCCCTGTAATATGGGGTATACGGAAAATGAAGCCATATTTGGAAGGGTACCAGTTCACCATCCTTACCGATCTTCAAGCTCTCCGATTGCTCCACTCCATAGAAAACCCCTCCGGAAGACTAGCCCGATGGGCTCTAGAGCTCCACCAATACGATTTCCACATTAAATACCGAATAGGCAAATAAAATGTCGTAGCAGACGCACTCTCACGTCAACCACTAGCAGCTACTCCCTGGTACAGGAAAAAAATTCAAGCCGTGAAAGACAAACCTGCAGCATTCCCAGACTATGCCATCATAGAAGGACATCTATATCGCCATTTTCACAACACAACTACCTATGCCGCCAATGATACCGGTTCCGAATGGAAACTTTGCGTCCCGACATCTCTACGAATCAGAGTACTGAAAGAGAATCATGACGATGTCACCGCCCGACATTTTGCAGTAGCAAAAACTATTGCGCGAATAGCTAAAAATTACTACTGGCCAGGAATGTTCAGAAATATTGCAAGATACGTAAGAAGCTGCCCGTCATGTCTAAAATACAAGCCACTACAACAACAGCCAGACGGAAGAATGCATATGACAAAAGCACAGAACCATGTCTGTTCACGCCTAAACAATAATTTAACATTTTTTTTATTATAAACATTGCTTGTAATTAGGTTAAATTATTTCTTCACAAAAATATTTTCAAGCTCAATTACCCAAGCATTCCTTCATACATTGCACTTATCGGGCATTGTACTGATCGGCACAATGTAATATTATGCAATACAGCATTTTTATCCACACAGCATGGGTCAATGAGCTTGACCGGTGAGCACCACAAAAAGCTTAGCGGTACAATTTTTAAATATATTTCTTATTATTTAAGGCATGTGCCTATTAATAAATTTGTTCAGTGTTAATTACTCTATGGTAAAAAGCGTATTCTTTTAAACTACGATTTTTCAATATTCAACTTAAGGTTGAATACTTGACAATGGCAAATAGTGAGTGCAGACTTTATTGGACCATTACCAAGATCCACCAAAGGAAGTACAATGCTGCTAGTATTCCAAGACAAATTCATAAAGTGGACTGAGTTCCTACCTATTAGAGAAACGACCGCACCGGCCTCAGCCAAAGGTTTCAAAGAACGAATTTTCGCTCGATATGGTTGCCCCAAAATATTAATCACCGACAATGGAAGGTAGTATACCAGTCATATGTTTACGCGAATGCTAAAAGACTTCCGCATCCAGCATCGGCTAACCCCACTATAGACTCCTCAAGCTAACCCGACCGAGAACCATGATACCACTATACATTGACCAAGACCAGCAAAAATGGGATGAATTTCTGCCTGAACTAACGCTAGCTCTCAACACCAGCCAGAATGAATCAACTGGTTACACACCGCATTTCTAAATTACGGAAGAGAATTATATCTCCCTGCAACTCTGCACAGCGAACAGAATATCGACAACCCTAAAACTAGCACACCAGATCAGAAGAAAGAAAGCTGTCATGGTTTTACATGAGCACCTGCAATTACGGTTTAATCTCACGGCACTCTTAATGCACGGATTAGTAGACAAGCGACAATCAACGCCCTCAAGAGGCATAATATATTACATTCTGTCTCAGGAGTACCAGTTATGTCAGCGCATGCTTGACATTGGACTTACTAGTCAAAGCGAGACCTATATAAAATCTCTTCCGATCTGTGGGTCACGGAACCCGGTTGATTTAGCGCAACTCCACGCCGAGAGCCAATGCCCTAAGCATAGAATAATAAGCGACCATTCTTCAAATCCTCAGGACGCAGTATGCTATTATACAAGAGACAAACTACTCTAATTAGAGAAGAATGTTCGCCTAAGTCATGCAGACCCAGACAACCTCTCTCTGCCCGCATATGGGCTACCACCAGCCACTACGATGCTCCCACAAGGGGGCCTTCCCAATGATGAGGCAAATATTGCTACTAATGCAGCTCTATGTGGGGACAAACAGTGCAATTCAAATCAAACTCTAGGGAGTTCTAATGTATTATGGTTTAAATTAAGATCAAAAATAATTAAAACTAATATTTGTATTTGCTTGAAAGATTATATTTTAAACAATATCTTTTGAATCCATAGGGAACTGAACTACAATATTCTAAAAAGCACTTGTCTCATATGTTCTTCATACTACATAATATTGCACGTAACATACTGCTACCAGATGCTTATACAATTTTCGATATTATAAAATCTAGACATTTTCTTATTTTTCGATTGATCGTCTTCAATTCTCAGTGACTGCGTCGTGCCGGTAAAAACAGGCTAGTCTTTAAATGCACTCTACTCTTGCAGATTAACAAGTGAAAAAGCTAGAATTGGTCTAAGACCAATTCTAATGATACCTAGCCTAGATGAATGCACGTATGAAATTTCGTATGGTCACCCATTGAGCAATTTTGATTTTTTGCATTGGTTTCTCGCATATATTTCTAGAACGGCTCGTCGGACAGAAAAAATGATTATAACCAATTTTATAGGTTTTCTTATTCTGAAGAAGTTTTTAGTACAATAAGAATGTCTAGGACTGATCGTTTTCAAAGTATATGTAAAAAACCAAAATTATTATATGACAACACCAAGAACGGGTTGCCCGATTTAGCCCAAATTTTACTTGCTATTAGTATGAAAACACAGTGTACCAAATTTCAGCTTTCTATGTCGACGACGTGTTCTCAGGTAGTGTCCAAATATTTCGTGCAAAACGAAATTTTTGTGTGGCAACCCTGTTCAACCACACCTGTAAAAAGAAAAAGCCAATTAAAATCCGTGGTTATCAAGCCGAAACATCCATACCTGCATAGATCGGAGAAAGGCGTCAAGCCGTTCCGTCCCACGCCAATAGAGAAAGGGAAGAAACAAAAACAGTCCTTATAAGCCATCTAAATAAAATAAAAAAAAAACAAATCTATAGCATCATCTTTTACTCAAGATCACTTTACACACTAAGCAACTTAATTTCTGCAATTAATCATGTTCCCGTGAACAGCTCAGGTAGAGGTCTTGAGAAAATCACCTGTTGACAGCTGCCGCTGAGAAGATGATTAATTCCAGAAACTAATATATTAAGCCAATACACTTCTTTCAACATATACAAAACACGTCAAGGGGGTTAGTGGATACAATAAATTGCTAATAGTAGCAATTTATGGCATGAAATCGAAATAATTCACAAAAAAACACATACCCGCTTGACATAACCCACAATTTTCAATTTATGAGAAATTGAGTAAATTGGGGCAATCCAAACAAAAATTCACGATAACGCAACACTAAACTAGGATTTATTTCACGCTCACCTGATATTACACCTGAGGTCACCACGAATTTCGCGACATAAGTAAACCCGCGAAACGAAATACAGCGACCGCGAACTGACATTTCTTCAATTTCTGTCAATATATGACACATGAAATTGGGGTGTTTTTTCACGGAGAACACACTGGTGGTGATAAAAATTACTAAAAACATCCCCCGTGAAAGATATAAAGGAATTAATAATTTGTCATATATCCAATAAGAAAGAAAGAGAAAAAGAGTAAGAAAGAGATCAGTAATGATCAAGTTCCATACCACGAAAGAGCCATAAATACTGCCCGAGTCAGTTTACTCAAGCGATATCTAAAAATGAATTTGTGCGATATTGTGGCAACAAAAAATTTAAATGAAATTGCAAAGGATCTAGAGTGGAATGCTTCACGTAAATATCAATGCAAATTTACAAGGTTCATCCCCCAAGATTATGAATTTCAGCATTTTGTCCTAAAAATTTGGTGTGGAACATAAAACCAACATGGCGGATGTGGCTATAAAAAGAGCGCTGCAAGTAGGCATCACTCTCTTTTTAGTTTGTGATTTTCAACAGTGCGAACCGACAAGTGACTCCGAGTTAATTTTTCTTTCTGAGCATCTAAATCCAGAACTTTAAAATAATTTTCTTTAGCTGTGAAATCGTGGTATTTACGAACATACGTAACAACAATTTTTGTAAGTTGTGGTGATCTACTTTAAATTGTGCAGAAGTACTCAATCAAGGGTAAATTATTTTTTTTCTTTCAAATTATTTCCACTTGTTTTTTTTTTCTTTTACTGCTTCGAACAATTGACATCGAGCCACAATATACCAATAAGGGTATCGGGGCTCAACATGTCATTGCAACCAATTAAAGGATAAGAAATCAGATGAAATTACCGCGTAACACGGAACTTCGTTAACCATAACGACTGGTATTTCCAGAATAGTGAATTTCTAAGTAGATAGAGTGAATTTGTATATATTTTATATTAATAGTTTAAGTTGAAATTTTTGGTATAATTTTTTTTTAAATCTGTAACAATTGACTTTAGCGCAATAAATAAAGGAGAAGGGAACGCACGCATTTTATTGTACTGGACCTTTATTCTATTTCAATTCCGCTACACGCCACGTTGCACTCATACCAGCCTTGTGAATAACTTCTTTTGTATCAAGGCGTGGTCTTCGCAACATTTTTTGGTGGTTCCATCCAGGAATGCGGTGCACCTTCTCCTTTGCTTGATTGCATGCAAAAGGGTACAAAGTTACAGTGCTAGGCAACATAACAATTTGTCATTTTTTTAACAACTCTATCTTGCATAAGGACACGTGCACGAGCAAGCAGGCACAGTTTAATCGAAAACGACGAACATTACGGTATCTGCAGTACGGTACTCAGCCATTGTTATTGTGCTCACATTGCGGTACACATATAAGTATATCCATACATTCACGTTGTTAGATCAACTCATCATCATGCCAACAGTAGACGAGTTACTTGCCACAGAGCAAATTATACGAAATAGGTTGGAAAAAATTATAGAAAATGGCAGAGCCGTTGAGGCGAGTCAAAAAACGCAAGGCTTTTTTGAGACAAAAAAGGCTGATCTAAAAAAGGTATGGGAAAGGTATGCTGCAACGGATTTTGCTGTAAGCAGCTATTTACTACAGAAAGATGCATCCCATGAATATTTAAAGGCAGATTATTTCGGCGAGTTGGAATGCAAGTACTCAGCGTACCTAAGTGAATTAGCGGAGGGCGTGCGAACATTTCAGGGTACGATAAAGACCGCATCAGATAACAGCACAGCGCAAACAGCGACTGCGAGTTCACAAGACTTAAGCCTACCCAGAATCAGTTTACCGAAATTCAATGGTGACTACGATTCCTGGCGATCGTTCCACGATTTATTTGAGGCATTAGTACAGAAAAACACTAATTTATCTCCAGTGCAAAAGCTTCATTATCTAAAATCATGTTTGACTGGCGAAGCGGAGAAATTACTACGCCACACGCCTATCACTGGCAAGGATTATGCTCCAGCATGGCTGAAATTGAAAGAAAGATACGAGAACAAACGGATTCTGGTAAATCACCAGCTGAAAGTACTGATCAATCAGCCCAAGCTCAGCACTGAGACAGCTCATGCGCTCAAGACCCTGGTGAATACAACCGAAGATTGTCTACAGCAGTTGCAAGGTCTAGAGTTAGATACGAAGTCTTGGGATGCAATCTTAATATACCTAGTAGTGCAGAAACTGCCTTTCACAACCCTGAAATTGTGGGAGGAGGAACTTGGAGCATCGCAAGAGCTTCCAACGTACGTGCAGTGCAGCACTTTTCTGGACAAAAGACTGAAAATCTTGGAGTCTATCTCAGATACAATACTAGCCAAACCTGCATTTGTGAAGCCTTCACCCAAAGAAAGAACACAAGTATTCCATGCCACAAGAAAGGAGGGATGTCCTGCATGTCACAAAAATCATTTCATAACAAGCTGCCCGAAATATCAAGGCATGAGTATAGAGGCAAGATTAAAACTCATTAAAGCAGCAGCGCGTTGTGTAAATTGTTTGTCAGGAAATCACACTAGTCAAGATTGTTCTAGCCAATACACATGCCGAAAATGCAATCAACGGCACCACACTACGTTACACAAGGAATTGCAGAACAAATACTGCATAGCCACATCCACGAAAAAAAAAGAGCAACAAACTTGAGCAAGTAGCAACGCAGTCGATGGCACAAGCTTCAGCCAGTTGTGTTGAGGAAAATCAGACACCTCAATTTGTCGTGAATCATCAATGAACTTCATCAGTTCAGGCAACAACCAGCAGGGACAAGCGAGCTTTAGAGTCACCTCCCATCAATGAGGTTCATGACTTTAATGCTACTCAGACCTTCCTGAGTAGGGAGACACATTACGCATTACTCTCAACTGCGTTAGTAATTGCACAGTCACAGAATGGTGAGCCACACATGCTGCGATGCCTCATCGACACAGGGTCACAATCCTCTTTCATAACAGAGGAAGCCTGTCTAAGGCTATGTGCCACTCGCACGCCAACATTGGTGAACGTGACGGGAATCAACACAAGCCCTGCAGCGACATCACGACATCAAACCACATTACATCTGCGATCCAGAGGATCAAACACCATAGTCTTAAAGGAAGAATTTCTAATCTTGAAGGAAATCACGGGCCATCTTCCAACAAGGACAGTATCTAAGGTGCAATGCGAACATTTGCAGGATCTCCAACTAGCGGACCCGAACTTCTGGAGACCAGGCAAAATTGACGCCTTACTCGGAGCACGAGCGTATGCCCAAATTGTGCAACAAGGCATACGACGAGGGGCAAACACAGCCCCCATAGCAATTCAAACCACATTGGGATGGATTTTACTTGGTCCAGTAGCAGACACCAACATCAATTCTATGTCCACATGTGCTGTCACTACAGATGACAGTGATCTCAGTACACAACTCAAAAGATTCTGGGAGATAGAAGAAATTCCGACAAAATCCATGCTCAACAACGAGGATGAGAGGTGTCAAAAACTTTATGAAACAACTCAAAAACGTTCAGAAAGCGGTCACTATCAAGTGAAGCTGCCATTTCGAGAGAAAGAAGGTCCCTTGCTAGGCCAATCTAGGCCACAAGCACTACAACGATTTTACAACTTGCAACGACAATTGGCAAGGAACCTAGAGCTACAGGCAAATTATAAGCGATGTGTCAATGAATACCTAGAGCTACAACATATGGAAGCAGTGGAGCCACCCACGGCAAGCGAACCTCATTACTATCTACCACACCATGCGGTATTAAAGGATAGTACAACCAAAAACACCAGAGTCGTTTTCGATGCATCAGCTAAAACAACTAATGGTACTTCACTCAATGATCACTTATTGAAAGGGCCAACCCTTCAACCCAAACTATTCGCAACATTGCTCAAGTGGCGGAAGCATAGATTCGCTATGCATGCAGATATCGAGAAAATGTATAGGATGATCAGCATACATCCAGAACACCGCACTTTCCAACGCATCATTTGGCCACATCCACTCACAAATGAAATTCAAGACTATCAGTTGAAAACAGTCACGTTTGGAACATCGTCTGCGCCATATCTAGCTGTGAGAACTCTTCAACAATTAGCTGAAGATGAAAGGGAGAATTGGCCGTTAGCATCCAAGGCGACATTCACCGACTTCTATGTCGATGATTTGTTAACGGGAGCGGATAGTCTCAGTGAAGCAAAAGAGCTCCAAGGAGAGCTCATGGCAATGATGAAGGCCGGTGGCTTTAATTTGAGAAAGTGGGCCAGCAACGAACCACTATTGCTTAATCATCTGTCGCCTGATTTGGTAGAGGTTCAGAATTCATTGATCTTTACAGAGGATGAGGTCATTAAAACTCTTGGCATCCGATGGCATCCTGGACAAGATTATTTTACCTTTGTCATTACACCCAGACAAATTCCAAGTAAGGTGACAAAGCGAACCATACTATCAGAGGTGGCATCCTTGTACGACCCTCTAGGCTGGCTGGCACCAGTTATAATCGTGGCAAAGATAATGATGCTGACATTGTGGATCACCGGACTATCATGGGATGATCCAGTGTCCGAATCCATTCAAAGGGAGTGGACAGAGTTCAAAGTCGATTTAAACACTTTACATCATCTCAAGATTCCAAGGTGGATACGATACCAAACAGAAGCATTCATGCAACTCCATGGATTTTGCGATGCCTCAGCGAAAGCGTATGCAGCCGCAATCTACCTGCGAGTGGATGATGAAAACACAAACATTTGGTCCACCTTGCTAACAGCCAAGACTAAGGTAGCACCCACTAAACCCACAACTATACCACGGCTGGAACTAAACGGAGCAGTGCTTCTGGCAAAGCTACTGCAAACTACTGTCGAAGACATGCATTTACAAACAGTTCCAATGTTCGCATGGACAGATTCAACGATAACTTTGCAGTGGATTAAAGAACATCCGTCGCGGTGGAAAACTTATGTGGCTAATCGAGTCGTTGAAATCCAAGACATACTCAAATATGACCGATGGTATCACGTTCCCACTGCAGACAATCCCGCAGATGTAGCGTCTAGAGGCACTACAGCCAGCAACTTAATAAAACAGAAATTATGGTGGCATGGACCATCGTGGCTAATCAAGAAGGCGGATGAATGGCCGTCAATCAAGTGCAGTGACGGTCACACAGAATTAGAGGCAAAACCCATTCTTACCGCAGTTGTAATAAAGCCAGAGGAGGACATTCTTTTGCAATATTCGTCTTACACTCGATTAATTCGCATCATAGCTACAATGCAACGATTTGCTTACAATTGCATGCATAAAACATCGAGACGATTAGGAATCCTCACCAATGCGGAGTGGGAACAAGCAGAAATCTCAATTTTAAAGATAGTACAGAAAACATCTTTCCCAGACGAGCTTGAGCAAATAACAAAGGAAAAACCTTTGGCAACCAATAGTCGACTCAAAAAACTACACCCATTCATAGATCAGAATGGATTAATACGATTAGGTGGCCGATTGGATAACGCACTGCTCTCATACAATCGCAAACATCCAGTCATTCTGCCTCAACATCATCATGTTACACAACTTATCATTGATAAACTACATCGCGAAACCTTGCACGGAGGCACTTCGCTAGTTTTGAGCGAGAGTCGAAATATGTATTGGATTTAGAATGCCCGACGTTGCATTACAAGCAACTTGCACAGATGCGTGGTTTGCGCGCGACATCGCAAGGCAACAACAAATCAACTGATGGGAAATTTACCGTCAGCACGGGTGAATGTGACCAAACCCTTTACCAAGGTCGGCATTGACTATGCGGGACCATGCACAGTGAAAGTGTCAAAGCATCGCAATGCCAAAGTGCACAAGGCCTATTTTTGCATATTTGTATGTATGGCCACAAGAGCCATACACATTGAACTGGTCTCTGATCTTACATCCGAAGCCTTTTTGGCTGCGCTAAAAAGGTTTGTGGCCAGAAGAGGCTTATGTACCGACATTTTCTCAGATTGTGGCACTAATTTTATCGGCGGCAAAACTATTTTGGATAAAGAGTTGGAGCGAGCTGTTAAGGAAGCAACCCCAGTGGCGGCACAGTATTTAGTCTCTAAGGCAATTACTTGGCATTTTAATCCACCAGCAGCTCCGCATTTTGGAGGAATTTGGGAAGCTGGGGTCAAATCCATAAAGCATCATTTGCGTCGAACAATCGGCAATTCGATCTGCACCTTTGAAGAATGCGCAACTATCTTAGCACAGATAGAAGCATGTCTCAATTCACGGCCCCTATGCCAAATCCGAAATGATCCGGAGGACTTACTTATATTAACTCCAGGACATTTCTTAGTTGGTCATGCGCTACACACAATCCCAAAAGCAGACCCCGCCGGGGGTACAACAACAGTGTCGCAGAGGTGGAGACATACACAACAAATGTCAAGGCAATTTTGGGACAAGTGGTCCAGAGACTACTTGAATCAACTTCAACATAGGCCACGATGGCTAGCCCCACAACCAAACATAAAGGTCGGAGAGGTGGTAATCCTCAAATATGAGAACATGCCACCCACGTGTTGGCCTTTAGGCATCATTGAACAAGTTTACCCGGGGTCAGATGGGTTAGTAAGAGTGGTCCAGGTTAGGACCCAGAACAGCACGTTCAGCAGACCCATCACAAAAATATGTCGACTTCCTCTTGAGGACAGCTCTTTGTGACAGTTACCGAGAACGCTGAAGAACGAAATTGCAATCTCAAATCATATGTGTTTTTTGTCAGTGTTGTCCCCTGGTGATCGTCCTCACGAGGGAATAGGTTACTTATTATTATCTTTTCAGATGTACCAAGCTCAAGACGAAACAAACGATGTCCTGCACATCATGGAAGACATTCGCTTCTCACCTCCGGCCAGTCCAATGACGGACTTATTCGTGCAGCCTGGATGTGACGTCTTAACGGGGTTACCAAGGACACCCAGTCTAACTGGACAGGATACTACTAAGATGCAGCAGAGGTTGACTCACAGTGCAGTGCCCAAATACGTTAAGACACCGCACACAACCCCAGTACCAGATCAACCAGCCATTATAAACGGTTATCAGGTTTACCAGTTGCAGAAGTTGAGAGCTACGACCACACTCGAAGAACTCAAGATGCGGGTAGAAAATACTCATCAACGCTTTGTAACGCGCGAAGGTGAGGACATCTACCTGTCACAAGAGATTCTAAGTCGCATTGATTATGAGGGGATACGTAAGCGGAAAAATAAGGAAAAAACGATCAACTTGCCGGACAGGTATCAAGTTAGGCTGAGAGTGAAGAACAATGGAGAACTCATTTTCCATCACTACCATAAGCGCGGCATTCACAAAATCAAGGAACGGGAACGGGCGGGAGAATGTTCAACCACACCTGTAAAAAGAAAAAGCCAATTAAAATCCGTGGTTATCAAGCCGAAACATCCATACCTGCATAGATCGGAGAAAGGCGTCAAGCCGTTCCGTCCCACGCCAATAGAGAAAGGGAAGAAACAAAAACAGTCCTTATAAGCCATCTAAATAAAATAAAAAAAAAAAAAAACAAATCTATAGCATCATCTTTTACTCAAGATCACTTCACACACTAAGCAACTTAATTTCTGCAATTAATCATGTTCCCGTGAACAGCTCAGGTAGAGGTCTTGAGAAAATCACCTGTTGACAGCTGCCGCTGAGAAGATGATTAATTCCAGAAACTAATATATTAAGCCAATACACTTCTTTCAACATATACAAAACACGTCAAGGGGGTTAGTGGATACAATAAATTGCTAATAGTAGCAATTTATGGCATGAAATCGAAATAATTCACAAAAAAAACACATACCCGCTTGACATAACCCACAATTTTCAATTTATGAGAAATTGAGTAAATTGGGGCAATCCAAACAAAAATTCACGATAACGCAACACTAAACTAGGATTTATTTCACGCTCACCTGATATTACACCTGAGGTCACCACGAATTTCGCGACATAAGTAAACCCGCGAAACGAAATACAGCGACCGCGAACTGACATTTCTTCAATTTCTGTCAATATATGACACATGAAATTGGGGTATTTTTTCACGGAGAACACACTGGTGGTGATAAAAATTAATAAAAACATCCCCCGTGAAAGATATAAAGGAATTAATAATTTATCATATATCCAATAAGAAAGAAAGAGAAAAAGAGTAAGAAAGAGATCAGTAATGATCAAGTTCCATACCACGAAAGAGCCATAAATACTGCCCGAGTCAGTTTACTCAAGCGATATCTAAAAATGAATTTGTGCGATATTGTGGCAACAAAAAATTTAAATGAAATTGCAAAGGATCTAGAGTGGAATGCTTCACGTAAATATCAATGCAAATTTACAAGGTTCATCCCCCAAGATTATGAATTTCAGCATTTTGTCCTAAAAATTTGGTGTGGAACATAAAACCAACATGGCGGATGTGGCTATAAAAGAGCGCTGCAAGTAGGCATCACTCTCTTTTTAGTTTGTGATTTTCAACAGTGCGAACCGACAAGTGACTCCGAGTTAATTTTTATTTCTGAGCATCTAAATCCAGAACTTTAAAATAATTTTCTTTAGCTGTGAAATCGTGGTATTTACGAACATACGTAACAACAATTTTTGTAAGTTGTGGTGATCTACTTTAAATTGTGCAGAAGTACTCAATCAAGGGTAAATTATTTTTTTTCTTTCAAATTATTTCCACTTGTTTTTTTTTCTTTTACTGCTTCGAACAATTGACATCGAGCCACAATATACCAATAAGGGTATCGGGGCTCAACATGTCATTGCAACCTGGATGGAACCACCAAAAAATTTTGCGAAGACCACGCCTTGATACAAAAGAAGTTATTCACAAGGCTGGTATGAGTGCAACGTGGCGTGTAGCGGAATTGAAATGGAATAAAGCTCCAGTACAATAAAATGCGTGCGTTCCCTTCTCCTTTATTTATTGCGCTAAAGTCAATTGTTACAGATTTAAAAAAAAATTATTACCAAAAATTTCAACTTAAACTATTAATATAAAATATATACAAATTCACTCTATCTACTTAGAAATTCACTATTCTGGAAATACCAGTCGTTATGGTTAACGAAGTTCCGTGTTACGCGGTAATTTCATCTGATTTCTTATCCTTTAATTGGTTGCAATGACATGTTGAGCCCCGATACCCTTATTGGTATATTGTGGCTTGATGTCAATTGTTCGAAGCAGTAAAAGAAAAAAAAACAAGTGGAAATAATTTGAAAGAAAAAAAATAATTTACCCTTGATTGAGTACTTCTGCACAATTTAAAGTAGATCACCACAACTTACAAAAATTGTTGTTACGTATGTTCGTAAATACCACGATTTCACAGCTAAAGAAACTTATTTTAAAGTTCTGGATTTAGATGCTCAGAAAGAAAAATTAACTCGGAGTCACTTGTCGGTTCGCACTGTTGAAAATCACAAACTAAAAAGAGAGTGATGCCTACTTGCAGCGCTCTTTTATAGCCACATCCGCCATGTTGGTTTTATGTTCCACACCAAATTTTTAGGACAAAATGCTGAAATTCATAATCTTGGTGGATGAACCTTGTAAATTTGCATTGATATTTACGTGAAGCATTCCACTCTAGATCCTTTGCAATTTCATTTAAATTTTTTGTTGCCACAATATCGCACAAATTCATTTTTAGATATCGCTTGAGTAAACTGACTCGGGCAGTATTTATGGCTCTTTCGTGGTATGGAACTTGATCATTACTGATCTCTTTCTTACTCTTTTTCTCTTTCTTTCTTATTGGATATATGATAAATTATTAATTCCTTTATATCTTTCACGGGGGATGTTTTTAGTAATTTTTATCACCACCAGTGTGTTCTCCGTGAAAAAACACCCCCAATTTCATGTGTCATATATTGACAGAAATTGAAGAAATGTCAGTTCGCGGTCGCTGTATTTCGTTTCGCGGGTTTACTTATGTCGCGAAATTCGTGGTGACCTCAGGTGTAATATCAGGTGAGCGTGAAATAAATCCTAGTTTAGTGTTGCGTTATCGTGAATTTTTGTTTGGATTGCCCTAATTTACTCAATTTCTCATAAATTGAAAATTGTGGGTTATGTCAAGCGGGTATGTGTTTTTTTGTGAATTATTTCGATTTCATGCCATAAATTGCTACTATTAGCAATTTATTGTATCCACTAACCCCCTTGACGTGTTTTGTATATGTTGAAAGAAGTGTATTGGCTTAATATATTAGTTTCTGGAATTAATCATCTTCTCAGCGGCAGCTGTCAACAGGTGATTTTCTCAAGACCTCTACCTGAGCTGTTCACGGGAACATGATTAATTGCAGAAATTAAGTTGCTTAGTGTGTGAAGTGATCTTGAGTAAAAGATGATGCTATAGATTTGTTTTTTTTTTTATTTTATTTAGATGGCTTATAAGGACTGTTTTTGTTTCTTCCCTTTCTCTATTGGCGTGGGACGGAACGGCTTGACGCCTTTCTCCGATCTATGCAGGTATGGATGTTTCGGCTTGATAACCACGGATTTTAATTGGCTTTTTCTTTTTACAGGTGTGTTTGAACAACCCCACGAAGGAGTTGCCCGATTTGTCTAATTTTCGAACTTAATTTTACTTTTTTTTTTATGTCCGTGTACAAAATTTCACCTTTCTAGGTGAACGCGTTCTCGAGTTATCGTGCGCACCGACAGACGGACGGACGGACGGACGGACGGACATGCAAAAATCAAAATAACTTTTAATATTATGCGTGGGTGTCGAATTCATTTTGCTCTACCATCATTATTTCGAGGTGTTACAAACGGAATGACAAACTTAGTATACCCCTATTGATTTCATCTAGGGTATAAAAATAGCAAGCTTAACATTAATTGTAAAATAAATAATGTATACGGCTCACGAAGATTATCCCAAGGTTAAAAGCCTGATTTTGCTTTCTACAACGTTTTGTAGAATAACTGTCGAGATATTTAATCCCGCTTGTCTGCATTTTGTCCTCTCTTTGGACAAATTTCCTCATAAAAAATTAAGTCATAGTTTAAAAAGATCTTTCTGATTTTATTGAAAGTCCGGTAATTGAGTTATCATCCAATTCCGAACATCAAAAAAGGATATTACCCCCATTGTTATAATACTTTAGACAACTGGAACTATGTAAAACAAATTCCATCTACAGTAATGTATGCCATTAACGCAATGAACACAGATGAAAGGGAAACCTTCTGCACATGGTACGACAACCAAATAAAATTCAAGGTAATTTTTAATAATCAGGTTGAATTAATAAGTTATTGTTGAAACGACGTCAACATTTTACAAGAGAGCTGTTTAAGTTTTATGAAGGACTTTTTAAAAATAACACAAATAAATCCGCTTACGGAGGCTCTTACAATTGCATCAACAGTAATGCTTGTATATAGAAAACACTTTTTAAAAGAAAATTTATTAGGTATTACGAGTATGCCTAAAAATGGGTATATTAGAAAATCGAATCAGTCGTTTATTGGTCTAAAATGGCTTACATTAGCAAACAACAAGGCTGGGGTGAAAATTAAACACGTGGTGAAGTAAATCTGCCAATCTGCGGATTCAAAGCTGGTGGGTTTAATCCGGATACCAATACTGTTTATGAATTTTTTGGATGTTTCTTCCACGGCTGTATACTATGTTTCAAAAACCGGACTTCAAATAAATTTCAATTCCAGAATCTTGTTCACCGATATGAAGGTACGTGTAAAAGAATCGAACTTTAATCCGCAAGAAGCTATAACAGGAGGGCGTACTGAATTATTTGCTGTTTATTATAAAGTGCTCGACCATCTCAGCCGTTGTCTCATACCATATATTGCATTTGTTGGCCCGCTTATGATTCCTCTTAAAAGGTTGTTAACAGGTGTGCATAACAATATTCTAGAGCTGAAAACAAACGTTATTCACCCTTGCTGTTGTTGCCAGCGTAAGTAGTTGTTGTTTTTATTAAACATAAGCAAAACAAGAATAAAGGAAATACTTTCTGCGAATACAATCATGTTTATTATGTATTCTCGCTTATTCGCTTTTATATCCACTTCTGCTTCGCATTCTGTACATTTGCATAATTGATAATTTGATTTTATCTAAATACATCAGGTAAAGAGACAACTTTGTGGAGTAGAGTTGCTATGTTCGGACACAGATCAATTCATAGAGTGTATCTGCTCAAGAGGAGGGCTTATCCATTCGGATCGCGAATCGAACTTGTTTCTCGCACGTCTTTACACTCTGTCTTCGTTGGGGCCCATGGGGGACAGTAGGGGGGCACTGTTTTTGTTTACATTCTGTTTTCATGAAAGCCCATGGGGGAAATTTGGGGGCAAAGTTTTTGTTTAGACTCAGTCTCCGTGGGAGGCCCATGGGGGAGTAGGGGACAAAGTTGTTGTTTATACTCTACTATATACTATACGCGTCTTTTTAAATCTTTTTCTAAAATATAAAGATCAGGATGTTTGACTGAAGCCAACTCAGCTCATCAAACTTTCCCTAAATCACATTTTGTTCAAAATCCTCGAGAAAATAAGTCATTGGAAATGTGATCTTGACTCTATTTATAACAAATATTTCACCCAATTTATATTTCGGTTTTGATTTTACTTTTGGATATTTATACACAGTGGACAACAAACGTTTCTCGTTGCGTGGGCCAACATCTTCAGGGTACATTTTAATAGTGCGATGCTTTGTTATATTTTACGCCTCTGTTAACTTAGTTAACATATTAATCCAATGATATTTCCGTTCATACTGAATTCTTTACACATCATGCTTTTTAACGTTCTGTTAAAAGTTTCCACAATTGAAGCTTTTAAAACGCTGTAAGTGGAATAATGGTTAATATCATAGAGATTCATAAGCTGTCGAAACGGTTTATTAAAAAACTCTTTTCCATCATCTCTCTGTAAATTTCTTGAAATGCGACCTCGATTAAAAAGAGACGGCATCGCTTTAACACCTTCTCATGCCTTTTTACTTTTAATTGGTGATGCCCATGCATATTTAGAAAACGTATCAATTACTGTGAGAAGAAAACGAAAGCCTTGGTTTTCTGAAGAGTATGAGCCCATATCGATCAAGTCTGACTGCCAAAAATCATCAATACCCTTGATAGTAACACTCTGTCGCTTAAAAGTTTTTGCGAGCTGGTTTATACAGTTCATCAACCACATGTATTCTACTAATTTTACCGAATAAATAAATGCGGCCCAATGAATAACAGTTTTATATAAAATACTTTATAACCAAATAACAATGATCAAGTTTAATCATCCGTTCACAATGATGGTTGCTGGACCTTCAGCCTGCGGAGAAACAACATTTATAAAAAACCTTCCCAATAATATATTTTTAACAAAGCCGCAAATAACAAGAGTTATCTGGTGTAATACAGAGCATGGGGCTCTTCCCTCTTATACCATATTCACTAATATCGAATTTATTGATAGTATTCTTGAAGAGTTTGTAAATTATACACAGAAACCTAAATGAATTGTATTGGACGATATGATGGTATATGCTCACTCGAACAATGTTGGACGTCTTTCGCTCCTTTATCGCTACATGCGGGGTCAATGTTTCTGATGAAATATCTAGTCTAATCCCTTGTAGAATGATTCCTGCAAGCAATACTCGCGCTGCAAACCGCGCACATCCCTTTACCCTTCAAATTACTTTCGGTCGTACAGAAAAATTCCGTGATGCTTTTTTATCCCGAACAGTGCGAATGTGGAACAGTTTACCATCTGCTGTGTTTCCTCCGACATATAATCTGCGGAAGCTTAAGGGCGACATACATCGGCACTGCCACCCCTCTCCTCATATCCCATAATTCTTTAACTATCTCCTTTCTGCCAGGCAGAATCAATCCATTACTTGTGGCACCTCAAAATTTATTTTGCCTGCAACTCGCAATTTCGCTGGTCACAATATTATTTCTTAATTGAATTCTTTTTTCTGTATTTTTCTTGTCGAATAACGATTAATGAAAGTTTAGCAAATTTTATGTATAAATTCATAGCGTCTATCAATAAAATTATTCAGTTCTTATTTCAAAATTGACCATTTTCTTTATATAACAGCTAGCAAACCAAGCAACTGTATTGGCCTTTGTATATCGGTTCAAATGCTGTTTATATCATCTGAGTTTAGGCTAAGAATATAGAGTAGAATAAAACAGAATATTTTTGTATTTGGAAGACATACTTCAAGATTAAATTTAATGTTAAAAAATACAACAATAAAAAAAATTGGAAAACAGCAAATGATATTAGATGAAGAAAAAAAAACAATAATAACAATAAAATAATGAATAAATAAGTAAAATTCAGATAAAAAACAAAATAAAACGAAAAAATTATAGCAAATGAGAACAAAAAAATCCAAAATCTGCGCCTACGGGTCTTTATAAGAAGAAAAAAAACAGCTTTGTTATTATATGAAAAAAAATTTACAAGAAGACGGTTGAAAGTACCGATCGAGTTTGCCTTCCGATGATGTCTGGTAATGAATTCCACATTCGAGTAATTTGAACAATATAAGATCCGTCAAAAACAAAAGTCTGAAAAAGTGGAATTAGAAATTTGTAACGACGGGTAGAGTGCAAGGGTTGAAACATGGTCTTCAAGTAAGCGGGCTGAGAGTTGTCTAGTAAGTTGAATAGGAAGAATAATGCTCTACGCTTTAGATATACTTCATAGAGCCACTTAGAGGTGCAAAATTCAGGTGAGACACATGATCGAATCTTCGTAACCCGAAAACAAAACTTTCGCAATCGTTAAATGCAACACGTAATTATCTGGAGCAGTGTGAATCTAGGGCCGGGAAAACAACTGAACCGTATTTGAAATGCTGTAATATTACAGAATTAACGAGATGACAGTGTACCTTGGGGAAGCATCCTAGCAGACAGCTTTAGGGTGGCGTAGATCTTTGATAGGTTGGAGTTGACGAGATCGCAGCAGTTCATTTTAGAATTTAAGGCGACCCCGAGGTTGCGGACTTTATCCATATAATTTTGTTCAAGAAAAATATTTTTCAGCCCACTGCGTGGTATACAGGTTCGATTCGCTTCGAATGAATCTGATTTTTTAAAAAAAAATTTTAATTTTTTTAATAAACAAAAAAGTTGTTTTTTCTATTTTTCTCAAACTTTTCATTTCTTTCTTCTTTTTTTCATTTTTCTCATTTGTTTTTAAAATCACTCAATTTTCGCTACTTAGGACCTGTTGATGAGTCAAACCAAGACTTGAAACTTGACACCAAAAATTAATGGGTTGTGTGATGAAATAACAAATTAGAACATTTTTTAGCTTTTGCTATATACCGGAGAATCTCAAAAAATTCTTTCTTGAACAAAATTAAGTATAACCCGGTAAAAAATCCAAAAGAGTAATCTTTTTATTTATTTTTCCTCCTGGGCTTGTATAGGAGTGTTTTTTTCCTCATATTTATTCTGAGTTTATATGAGAAGAGATCAGTTTGATCTATTTTCAAGCGTCTGCAGTAGGCAGAAAACCAAGCTGCACCGATGAGTGTAAGGTTTTCTGCTGACACGAAACGCTTCTTCTTCTTCCTTTTCTTCTGTTTTATTTTTCAGCCCACTGCGTGGCGTATACAGGTTCGATTCGCTTCGAATGAATCTGTTTCTTTAAAAAAAAATTAAAATATTTTTAATAAATAAAAAAAAAAAAATTTCTATTTTTCTCAAACTTTTCATTTCTTTCTTCTTTTTTTCATTTTTTTCATATGTTTTTCAAATCACTCAATTTTCGCTATTTCGGACCTGTTGATGAGTCAAACCAAGACTTGAAACTTGTCACCAAAAATTAATGGGTTGTGAGATGAAATAACAAATTAGAACATTTTTTAGCTTTTGCTGTATACTGGAGAATACCAAAAAATTCTTTCTTGAACAAAATTAAGTTTAACCCGATAAAAAGTCCAAAAGAGTAATCTTTTTTTATTTATTTATCCATATAGGGAATTGAAAAACCATACAAAAGAATAGGAGGAAGTGATGAAGTGTCAACAGTACTAAAGGGAAAAAGATGCACTGTGACTTACTTGGATTTAGTTTAAGTTTATTGTCAATCGACCAGGCGTATATATTATGTAAATAGCAGTTCATCCGAGCCACACAGTCTTTGATAAGATCTCGAGGACGACTGAAATAGACCGGAACGTCGTAAGCATAAATATGGATGTTGACATCTTGTATTATTTCAGGCAGATCATTACTGTATAGGCTGAAGAGTAAAGGACTAAAAATGGAACTTTGTGCTACTCCACAAGACAGAGGAATAAAATTTGAGTAATTATTGTCCCCAATGGTAACCTTTTGCGATCGCCCGTTTAGGAAATCCTTGATTAAATTAACAGCTCAACACGAAAGAATTTGTCTAGAAAGTTTACATGGAATACACTGTCCAACGCTTTGGAGAAGTCTAAAAGCGACAGAACACAAATCTGTCTTCTATCAAGTGCAATGCGTATGCCTGTTGTGACTTTAACGATAGCCCTTTCGGAAGTATGCTTGGGCCGGAACCCGGATTGATTATCCATGAGATTCTTTTGCAATGTGTACTGTTGAACCTGCCAGAGAAGCTACTTTCTCAGGAGTCTTCTAAAAAAAGAGAAAAGTGATGGCTCTATAATCAGCAGAAGTTGTAACCACAGCCCTCTTAGAAAAGGAAGTACGTGTGATGTTTTCCATATCTTTGGGAATACCGATTTTGTTATAGTATTGATAATATATAGAATTAGGCCCATAATGAGCGACTCAATGAGCTTAACAAAACGGGATGACATATTGTCCGGGCCGCCAGCATTACATTTAATAGCAAATATTGCATTCAAGCAAAAATTGCATTAAAGAGCTCAGGTTGCACTTAGCCACCCTGTCTCCCTATATGCCAGCATCACGCAAGTTACACCATAACATTTTCAGTTGAACACTTACATCAAATTTGCGCTTATAATATTACGTACGTTTGGCCTTGCGAACTTTTACATTAATTTTGTACCTTAAGAGTGTATAAATCTTCCGAATTTCAGGGGTCCTCAATCTACGGTATGTGGCAAAAATAAATTCCCGCTCTTCTTCTTATTGCCACAGTGCGTACATATGTATATATATACATATATATATACTTATATTAAATTGAATGGAACGATTAAGAAAAAAAACCTGATCGTCTATAAGCGGATGGCTGTAAATATCGTTCCTGTTATACAACTCGCATTCGGCGAGATGGAATTCCAAATGAAGTTTATTAAAATCTTTATATCAAAAAAATGATAGACTTGGATTGCTATAAACTCCAACATCACTAGAAAGGAAAATAATATCATGATCTAGGGAACTGAGATACAGTTGATTAAAAAAAAAAACACTAGAGAACGGGCAGGAACAAAAACTCAAGCTAGAAGGGATGGATTAATGCAATTATAATAAGTCGGGTAAGTATTAACTAAGTTTAAGTACGTTGTTAGCATATCGCATAACAAATGGTCAGTATTGACGCTTTTCTTGTGGATGTTAACATTGAAATCAACCTCTACTATCAGATTAGAACAGCGCTGGCTAATAGATGGAATAGACCTAAGAAACTCAGAGGAATTATTACGATTGAATTGACCTGGAGGTACGTAGACTACTCCCAAAGTACATATTTCAGTGCCTGTATCAACCTCAACACACAGAATCTCAATCAAATTGTTACTAGATTTGCAAACTATACTGGCCTCAAGATCTTGTCGTATATATATAGCGAAGCCACCGCCAATTCAACCACAACGATCGTTCCGAAAGATTTTATAGTTCGGGAGTGATACAAGTGGGGATAGAATATCATCATGGAGGCATGTCTCGCTTACAAGAATAGCGTGTAGCTTGGGACATTTTAAAGTGTTCCGTAATTCTTCAATTTTAGCCCGTACGCTGCGTTTATTAAACAAACAAATATATATACCTTGCAATCGTTTACAAAAATCGTTCAGGATAGATGCTACATTGTTCAGAGGATATGTGCTATGACTCAACAACAAAACAAGAAGATAGGCTCCAAAGTGGCACAAACAGGTGAGCAAGACATACGACAAAATGAATCAAACGTTGCCGGCAATAAATAATCCATACGCAGCATGAACTTTATTACTAGTTCAAGCTAACTTTATAGAATAAAAATGTCTTATCAGATACACTATAAAAAATAAAGAAACATAATTATTTAAAGAGAATAAGTTACAAATGAGCAAGTACAAAAAGCAAACAAAGCAAGACAAATAAAATAAAAAAGATAACAAATAAACAAATAAAAAACTATGCATTCCCATCTGCCTGAGTGATTCGCATCCGTTACGATACATTCAAAACTAATCTTGTGACCTGACCTTAACTGTTGAATCGTCGACCCTTATCCACACATAAACCTCTCCAAGTCTAGTAAAGGCAGCGTAGAGCTGATTTTCCTCTCGCAACTAAAGAGCGTCGGAGGGGTAGCTCCATCTCTTCCACCCTGTTGTACTCTAGTAGTTCTCGTTATAGCTGGTGCAGATTGTGCGTTTGTGTTGGTATTAGCCTTTGTATAAGGTTTAGAATCGGCGTATTTGCACATGATAAAACGAAGTAATATTATAAGGAACAAGTGAAAAAGCTAGAATTGGTCTAAGACCAATTCTTATGATACCCTAGATGAATGTCCGTATGAAATTTCGTATGGGTACCCATTTGAGCAATTTGGATTTTTGCAGTGGTTTTTCGCATATATTTCTACAACGGTTCGTCGGGCAGAAAAAATGATTATAACCAATTTTATAGGATTTCATATTCTGAAGCAGTTTTTAGTACAATAAAAATGTCTTGGACTGATCGTTTTCACAGTATACATAAAAAACCTAATTTTTTATATGGCAACACCAAGAATGGGTTGCCCGATTTAGTCCATTTTTGAAATTTTATTTGCTAGTACAATGAAAACACCATGTACCAAATTTCAGCTATCTACGGCGACTCGTTCTCAGGCAGTGTTCAAATATATAACGGAAAACGAAATATTTGTATGGCAACCCCACGAAGGAGTTGCCCGATTTGTCTCATTTTCGAACTTAATTTTAATTTTGTTTTTTAAAGTCCGCGTACAAAATTTCAGCTCTCTAAGTGTACGCGTTCCCGAGTTATCGTGCGCACGGACGGACGGACATGCAAAAATCAAAATAACTTTTAATATTATGCGTGGGTGTCCAATCCATTTTGCTCTACCATCATTATTTCGAGGTGTTACAAACGGAATGACAAACTTAGTATACCCCTTTAGATTTCATCTAGGGTATAAAAAGCCCTGAAAACTTTTATTTAGCAAATAAACACTTGATCGAGCACTACAAAAAATAAAGCCTAACTTCACAAAGACTTATCGGATGAATTGAAAAATAATACGCGAACTTAAGCAAAAAAAACAATAAATACAGAAGCTTAGCAAAACACGTCTATTCAGTAGTCGATATCATACTCTCCATCATCTAATATCCAGACAAGGCAAAATATTCTTGTCTTAACAGATCTTGAGCTAGCAATTAGCTGGTTAGTAAATAACGGCGGCACAGTAGGAGTACTTGTACATGTACGTTGGTGGTAATTTATTTCCTGTTTCTGTTGCCATTTACTTAAGTGACAAACAAATTTCACTTGTACATTATATGTAAAATTTTCCAATACTTTCTGTGCTAAATGGGGTCGCATAAGCTTAAAAATTTCAATATCAAGTCCTTGAGCTATAAATAGTAATGAGCTTAAAAACAAAGCTAAGCTGTTGAGACGTGTTTGTAATTTGTCCCATCGTTGTGCTTTGTAGTAATTCCCTTTAAATTTTCGATGTTTTTATTCGCATCAATTTATTCAATATGAAGCATCTAAATTTTCTCGTTGTTTGGTTTGACATCACAGTTTTCATAATTTAAATTAGATGCTGTCGTAGTAAAAGGAGGTGTTCTTTCCCGAATTTCAGCATTAATAGTACTGTTCACGAAAAACACTCCTTTGCCTTTACGAATTTACTTATAATTTTAAAGTAAGTGAATTCTTAATGTTAAATTTCACAATGAATAAAATGACTTAAGTTATTGCGCTGGTGGTACGTGTGCTGCAGTTGACATGCCGAACAAGAAGCCCGAAGCTGCCACTGTGCCGATTTGTTGTAACTAGATGGAGTGCTGATCATTAAGAACTTAGACCAAATTGGTTTATACCATCTAGTTTGTTCTTGTTAATATTTCTTTATTTATTCTCATAATTATTTATTTAGATTATATATTTATTTTTGAACAAACACCAAAGTTATCAATATAGAACTTTTTGAAAAACTCACTTGTTACACTGAGCCAAAAAGGGACGTAAATGAAAAACAACATTACAATAATGAAAAATTTATTATTATTTTTCCAACGAAATCTTTCATTCAAACAATGAACTAAATTTTCGACATTTACTGATTGATTAATTATTCCGTTAATATAATGAACGAATCATTAATTTTGAAATTAATAAATTTTCGTAGTATTAATGTATAATTTTGTTCATACGATAAACTTGCTTTACATAAAATTAATAAAATATTTATTAAATACACGAAAACACTATGTTCGTATCAATCAAATTTTCGTCATTATAATGAATGGAGTTTCTTGGTATCAATAAATATATTATCAATATTACGAAATCATGTTATTAGTATCAATAAACTTTTAGTCAATATTACGAATAAATTTACGTTATCTCCATAAATGTCTGCTTGATATTCCTTTATTAACACAAACAATTCTTTATTAAAATTGCATGTCACAAATTTAAGCAGGTAACCGTTTGTGTTTGTGTACCGTTCAGCTACCTATAAAAAACTTAAACCGCAAGCCATTTAGTGATTGTTAGTGATCACCTTACAAATATTTGATTTTTATTGTACTCTAATTAAAAAAATATATATAATTGTTATGACTTGTATTAAAAAAGCATACCTTTAAGCAAAACATGTTTTTATTTTACTATAATTACAGGATTTTTATTTATATGTAGGTGCATAACTAGTTACTAAACTTATAGTTTAAGGCTTTTTAGGAACCTGATTAATTGCTGCATCTTATATAATATATTATACGTAAATATTTCAAAATTACAAGAATTACAAGATCCTCAATTAAGCTGAAAACCCAATCGACCAAAAGTTTATTTGAATTATCTGCTAATCGTTTGGCCAACAAAAAAATGTATTTGGTTAAATTTCGAATTCAGAATGCCAAATAATATTTTAGTTAATTGAAAATTGAATTGAACTGACTGTGATTAGTAATCGACTAAAAAATACCCAGTTCTGATGAAAAATGAGCTAGAGATTCTGATCCATTCTATAGTTGTGTCATATATTAATAGTAAACGATAGCCTACTTCCTACTTCCACATTCCTCCCCTTCCATAGCTATAGTCTTACAACTTAGAAGTTTCGGAATTTTTGCAATCATTTAAAATTTAATTTAAGAACTTATTTCTGAAAATATTAGCGAAAATTCGGAATCTTCTAATTTAAAAGATTATATATCTGGAGAAGGAAGAGATGCGGCAATACTTATACATTTATTGGAGTTTTACGTTATTTCCTATCGTTCAGTATTAAAATATTTCTAGCTCATCTCATCAATCTGGAACTCATTTTTCATACAAGGGTGAAAAAAGACTAGTAGAAAATATTGAAAATCGAAGTCCAACTTAATTCCGTATATTGGATAACCGAAGAATAATAATGTAAAGTTTCTTCTAATTCTTTAAACTAAAAAAATAAATTCATTTCGTTATAGACTACATAATTGTTTTATAAAAAAAAATAAAGAAATCTTAAGAATCCGTGGAATGAACTGCATTCTTAATATTTTACCACTCTTGCATTAATATGTATATAAACTTTTGGAACTTTTCGTGAATTTTGTGCATTAATTTTATAAAAATAAATATCTATAAATGTCCAAAATGTGGAACAAACTACTGGATATTCTAAATTAAATAAATGAAATGTTTTAAAGCATATATCGACAGCTCTTATAAAATTATTACAACTAAATTTTATGCCGTCAAAATAAACATAAATTTCCTTGATGCTTCTTATACTTTCACCAATAATCAGCGGCTGTATATTTTGTCCACTTTTTTCAGGTAATCCAGATGGTTTTCCACTTCTTGGATAGAAGAAAACACAAGAAGAAAGGACTCCTGAGAGTCCCCGATAGTGAATTTTGTTGTTGATTTTTTTCCACTATTCCCTTTCCGAACAATTTTTTGTGTTGGGACCAAATAGCCATGAAGAGCCTATATTAAAGTTGCACTTTGCTATCTGAAAAATTATACTATGTGTTAACAATAAAAATGACTTAAATTACACAACAATATATATATTTTAATTACATGGTTAGCAACTTACTTTGAGTATATTCTTCTTTTTGTAGAGAGTCTAGTACAGCATTTATTTTTTTTCTTTTATGTTGAACTCCATCGTAACAAATGTTGATATTAACTCACACACATCAGACCAGTTATCCATAAGGGAGTAATTATTCTCATATAAAACACTAAAATCTACATCAATCTAAAATAAAATATTTTTAGAAAATCTTTATAAAATTGGCAGAAGTTTACAACTTACCAAACGATAACCCGATGGCAGTTTGTATTGAGGCCATTTTTGCAATTTTTCGATTGTTGAAGAAGTATGCTTTATTTCGTTGAGTCTGTATCGAACACATGCTTTCTAGCAATGATCAAATTGCTCACGATGTCAAATGGTTTTAATAAACGTTCAATGTGATGCCTCTTTACAATTTTCAAAACGTTAACATAAGCCCGTAGATCTAAGAAAGTATTTTTGAATGCTAGACGGTGTATGTAAATATAAATAGAAACTTGCCAATCAGATGATTTGATACTTTTTCTATTTCGCAATCTTTCAACAAATTTATCAGCTCTTCCTTTTGTAATTGCTGATTATTATTATCTTGAGACATATTAACGCTTTGATGTTCATTATTACTATTTGTAGGTTCAATAGTTGAACTATGTTCTTGAAAAGTTGGAATATATTTTGGTAAATAGTTGTCGCTCGAAAGTGTCGTCAAAATGGTTTCAATAGATTGGTCTGGAATTCCGAATTCCGGATTATCCGTATTGGTCTGTGGGGACTCTTTTTGGGTTACACACTGAATAATTGTTAAGTTGCCTAAGTCTGTATAGCTTTTTGAATTTGAGGACGTAAATTTGGTTTCAGTTAAAGCTTCTCGAAGAGAGGAAAAGTTATGTGACTCGGTCAGCTCCCGATTTTCAATTGGGAAATTTTCCATATCTCAATATATATAAGTATACCTTTAATCTGTTCTTTTAACTTTAAAATTTTTCATTAAATTTAGCAAATGTCAACTTTTGATTTTAATATTTTTTGTACATAATATCTATTTGCATTAAATTATAAAAATTATCGTATCGTTCTTGACACAGTTATAACTCACTGTTATTTGGCCGTGATAATTATATTTTTAGTTAAATTCACACACTGATCAATAATTACTCACCGAACGCACTTAGGAAAAAAAGCAAAACAAAAGAATTTCACTTACAATTGGTCATTTGTTGTCACTTCTAACACTATACGAAATCTGACTAATCGGATTACTTGACTGCAATATTATGAATAATGATGATCGAAAAATTAACTGGAAAGTGATCAGTTGACAACAACTCCACTTGAAAAAACAAACATATTTGTAGGGTGAATATTTCCCAAAACAAAATTCTATAAATATTTGGTTGTCCCAATGAAAAAATTTATCAATTTAATGATTTGTTCATTGTTAGGATTTATCCTTTGGAAATGTAGCTGTATAAATTATTGACGTGATTAACTTTTTCATTGACACAGCGAAATGTTAGTATTTTTATTTCATCATCTTTATTAGATTCCGTTTCAAAGTTAAACCATTTGAAATCAATGAAAATTTCATTGCATTAATGAAAAATATCTGATTAACTTTGTTCATTATGTTAATGAAAATATCATTGAACGATACATTGCGACAACGAAATATTTTATTATACCAATAAAAGAAAATTAACAAATGAAGATTCATTAAAACAATGAATCCATCATATTTTGCAAAAAAATTTAATCAAATCTTTTGTTAAAGCAGCGAATTATAAATTGATACAATGAATTTTTACTCAATTAATGCAATTTATTGATTTAATGAACAATATTTTTTTCAGTGTATCTCGTACAAAATTAAAGAATCTTAAAAATAACTATCAATTATTTACTACTACCTAACTTATATATAATATATAATAAAAAAAACTTTATATCAAAAATGTTAATAAAAATTTACAAACGTATTAATATCCTATTTATATATAGCTATAGTTATATATAAGCATAATATTGCGAATCAAAATCAAAAGATAGGTGTGCGACGTACTAAAGGTATTCTCTTGTTCTTATAAAAAGTTCTTTACTTGTCTGAACTGTATTAGCTCATCCGAAAAGTCGTTTACATCACTTAAGTGCACATCTCCGTCAGAATCTGAGCTTTTTAATACATAGATCCGAACTAAAATTACTAACATAAGAGACAATTTTCAAACTCAAACCCATTTTAATTATGGATATTTCCAAAATTGAACACGCAGAAACTTCGTCACAGTATTATGTGAGATAATATGGTTCTTTATATGTAGTCCCACGAAATTCTATTTGATTATAGCAATAAACTAAGTCTCGCAATTCTAGTTTCCATTGTTTACAAACAATATCTGCATATTTTTTATCTGTTTTATGGTTATCATAGGCGATAAAATAATCATCATAATATAATGGTGAATATAAAACGCGGTAAGCAAATTTCATTTAAATTTTTTTAGCTAATGTCAAGCATATTTTCCTTATTGAAGTTATAGTGTGAACATCTTGAATTTCATGTGTTTAGCATCAAACCAGAAACACCATTAATTCCTTCGCGGACCACAGTTAAAAATAACTGTTGGATAATGAGTGAGAATATGATGCTTTCGTTTCAAATTATCCCTAAAAAACCTTACACATATAGTCAGAATTATGTAATTTTCTTTTGTCCTTAGGAAATTTATCGACCACGTATAGGAAAAATTAAATCTATTATTTTTAACAGATTAAAAAAAAATCCATACCTCATCACCTTCAAGGATGAGGTGACCAATAATCAAAGGTTAAAAGTTCTCTAGCAGACATATTTAAATTACACTTCCCAAAATGCGGAGATTTCATTGTGGGTGATATATTGCAAATTTCTGTCTGATCAAAGTTGAAGGTCTTCTTTCTTTGATTTAAAAAGTCTAAACTAAAGTATTGCACAGTAACAATAAAATACTGTAGGATGTATTATGGGCACAAGCCCCCACTCATCGCAGTACCAGAGATATTTTATTGAACATTCAAGACAGCATCAGCATGTTTTGACAACAAGTGTCTACGTGACTTATTTTAATTTTAGCGGGTTCACGCTCTCAAAATAACGATATTTTAGTACTTCCAAGTCAGAATTAGATATACGATTAGTTATATTCCTTCCGAGTAATTGTGGAAATTTTAGACAACTATGTAACCCACCGTCCAACACAAAGCCTTCACTAGGCAACAGCGTGTATATGCACATACATGTATGTTAATTCTTTTTAACAGTGGAAAGCTGAACTTCCAAGGAAGCGCTTCTGTGAGGGAACCCCAGCATTGATCTATCTGTTAGTCAAATTTTACCTTTTATTACGAATCTGTCTTTGAGTCTTTCGGATGCCGAAGTGAACGAGGGATAAACGCAACAGCATGACCAGTGCCTATACGTTTAAATCGTTTTAGCGCTGTAAGTAGTCGTTCATTTCTGCACCTTATTGACAATTATATAGTCGAACCGGATTGAGCAGGGCGTACCATGTTGAGCATTTAATATTTAATATTGCATAATCCTGATGCCTAGTTGAACAGTAAAGGCCAGTCTAGCCTACATAGAGTATATGTAGAATAAAAAAAAAATCCTTTAGTGAGTATCCGTCTGCCCCTGGGCGGGAGTTGATTAAGCTATTTAGACTAAATAACATACATAATTTGTGCATCATTTCCATGAAGTATTTTCGTGACCGGAAAATAAAGCCAAAGCATTTTTCGAACTTACCAAATTTTCAGATGTAGAAAGTGACGAATATAATTTGCTTACCACAATAATCTAATATACATAACATTGACGTAATTCACAAGAACTACAATTAACTTAGTTATTACTCGTTGATTCTAAAATAATATTTAGTTGTTAGATATCATATTTTAATTGTAATATTAAAATTACCTTTTCGGAAACTTAACAACGTTTACATATGGAGTTTTTTACAAAATCATTATTCTATAGATAAGTTACTAGTGAATTTGTTGAAATAACTTACGTTAATTAAGTCCTACATAAAATCCCGATTATGTGTGATTTTTTCGGGGCATCAGAGATGTTTGTGCCGGTATAAGTTAGATAAGGCTTTATATGCACAAGAAGTTGGAAGTATCAATATATTACAACGAAATGAACAACTAGAGTTCTCATTTCCTTTCTCTCTCCCGGAGCCCTCACTGTTGAAAGGTTGAAAATGTGCACTAGTCCTCAGCTACTTTTAGGTCATCATAGGGACACTGCAAATGTATTCCCCACAGTGTCATTGGGTGGATGCGGCACGGTAACACCGATATACCATCTACGTCTTCAAGGTGAGTTAAGGTAAGTGGTGTAAGGGTCTCTTCTAGACCGGATGCGTGCTTTGTTTTTCGATAAGGCAGGATTTTGTTTCGTATATGAGCAGTGACAGCGCCAAGATTTGGGTAACCGAACCCATTAACTCACCCGCAATAGCCGAGGTACACGCATGCCGCCCAGTGTCAAAGCGTGTCAAAGCTGTTCACAGATTGAGCTGTCAGCTCATGCTGCCAGACTGAACTTCACGTCCAAGCATATACTCACCCGTCTGCTTCCATAACAAATGTTTGATAAATCGCAGTGGCATACTCCTTCATATATATCATGTATAGCATCCACTGAAAGCTTGGAGGCTAAAAGTCTGTATTCTATTAAGAAAACAACTGCGATTAACGTCAGTTTGGGTAACATTGTTAACAGAAACATCAACTAAATAATTACATATATTTTGCATATTTGCTGAATTCTGTTCACTCAAAGTAATTGTATTAGATTTATGTTCTTTACAAAAGCAGCAGAAGTACTTTGATGAAAAAGATCCACTAAATTCCAGCATTGTATTAAGGCCCAGAATATCTCCCAGTAAAGAACAAGTATGAAATTAATTCAAATTTGTGCCCCCTTTAAATTAAAAACCAATCCTTCTTCTAAATGTTTAATCTCTTCAACTAAGGGAGACAAATAAAAATCGTTTCCGAAATATTTCATATCAATTGACTTTATAATAGCTGCTAGAAATATATTGTCTTACTTCGAGCTATTTTCCAAAAAATGGAAAGGAATAATATACAACAGATAGTGAGTGTATTGAGGCATGTGAACCTAGTGGATTATTAATCTCAACGTCATATATGTAAAGAAAATAAGGAAAGCACACTTCATTTTTAAATGCACTATTTTAATTTCTTCTTGCCAGCTTCCCTTGAATTTTCCGTACTTTCCAAAGTTGTCTTTCGAAGTGAGTCACATTAATCTTCATCTATCATCTTTTTCAAAAAATGTCTGAAATTGAAACCTTAAAGGCAACAAAACTCCATGCGTTGAAACTTCGTCACAGACAACATACAATACTTCAGATATTTCATTATTTATGGAAATTTGTTTTAAATTTTTTATGTAATTTATTTTCAACTAATCATAAGAAATAATAATCACTAGAATATATCTTAAACGGTTTGCCACCAGAATTTGTCCTCGTTTGGAGGGCGTCCCGGGGAGTTTCCGGGCGGGGTTTTCTATACTGTTTAAAATTTTGGAAACCAATTAAGTAAAAATTTAATTTTTGGGTATATGTACGGTGTAGTTGATAATGCCGACAGTCAGACCGACTCGACTTACTCAAGTTCTCCCTTCTGATCCCAGCCAGTCTTAGCTCGGTAGCGAAGCTAGCAGTACGACTAATGTTTGTGTAACTTGCGTTGCGTACCTGTGTCTTGTTTTATGTAATGCGGTATATAAACGGTTTCGTCACTAATCAAAACAAAATTAAATTTTAAAGATTTTAATTGTGTTGATTTTTATATATTGTTGAGGTAAAGATACACGGTGAGAGGCCCTTGCTCATTAGTCTCTGGTTTACAGAATCTAAAATCTCCAAAATGTTTACATGGCAAGAAACCCTTGTCTCAGATAAAAAAATGATGTCTCTGAAGAGGATAAGAAAAAGTCTCTAGAGACACTTCTTGAAGTATATACACGAAATTTATATTTGGTCTCCAGAGAAAGAAAGTGAAACAGCCTTAAAAAAATATATGCAAAAATTTTACGGGATGAGGATAACCCAACAAAATTGTGTGATTTTTTTTTTTTCAAAAATAACCAGCCCCATACTGACGAAAAAATTTCTCATCTTTAAAGTCATTACTATCCCCACTTGAGATTTTAATAATTTACTAACAACATCATTAATATTTTTATACCCAAGATGATGAAATCATAGAGTATACAACTTTTTCATTCCATTTGCAAGGCATAGAAATAATGGACATCCAAGCAGAATAATATTAAAAGTTAAAGTTTCTTTTTGTTCAATGTAGTCAGCTGATCGAGCACAATGCGTTTGCAGTTAATAAAATTGACAGACGAATTCAGTACTGGCCGATAAAACTGGAAACTCTGAAGTTCTCCGATAGGAGGACGCAACTTAGAATCCCACATCTGCCCCCCCCCCCCCAATCCAAATTCTGAGTGCGCTACTGGGTTCGTCAATGTGATTTCGTTCAAAGCTAGACTAAATTATAAAACCTCTTACAAAAACTGGGTCAACGTAAACTTCGCCACAAACACTGAAAATAAAATAGATATTGGCTCCATTAGAAGCTGCAACAAGCTGAACACTTAAACCAGCTCAACTGATGAAATCATAGGATAAACTAAGTTTGTCAATCCATTTTGTTTTTTTCATGTCCGACTGTACGTCTGTGTGCATTATAACTCGAGAGCTAAAATTTAGTTGCACACGAGTTTTAAAAAGAAAGTAAAATTAAGTTCGAAAATAAGACAAAACGGGAAATTCCTTCATGGGGTTGCCATACCAAAATTTCGTCTTTCACTATATATTTCGACACTGCCTGGGAACGCATTAACGTAGAGTGGCGTTTTCATAAAAATAGTAAATATAATTTCACAAATGTGCTAAATAGGGCAGCCCTTTCTTGGTGTTGGGAATTTTACGTATTCTGTGAAAACGATCAGTCCTAGTTCCTTTGCACTGAAAAGTTCTTTAGAATATGAAATCCTATAAAATTGGTTATAACCACTTTTACTGTCCGACGAACCATTCTAGAAATATATGCGAAAACCAGGGATGTAAAGGACTCAAATTTTGACTCAACTCATCGCTCAACTCAAGCATCCACTCAATCATTGAGTCCGCTCAACAGTTGAGCGGTGGTTCATCGCTCGAAATCATGTTTTAAATAACATAGAGAATCTGATTTAATTAAAATTGAACCTGAAACGGAAATTTCAATCAAATAAGAAAAGCTTACAGAAAAGTATTCATTATATTATGTTATATTAATTTAGCTTTTGCTAATTTTCTCTTCCTCTCAATATAATGTATAAATTCAACAACTTGTAAAACCTGTAAGGACAATACCATACTTGGAAATATTATAATTCAATTTAAGGAAATTGTACTCACATTTTTCCTTAGAATCAGCGTCTTACTTTATATTTTTTCCATTGATATGTAACATCACTTGTATTTCTATTAGGAGTTAACATTAGTTTTCTAATGCTAAATAATCTTTCTACCGAAGCACTACTAGGCAGTGCTGTGTTGCATTCGGTAAAAAGGCCTTTTATCACCGAAAAATGTTTGTTTTCAAATACGCTCGAGGTTTTGTCTGTGAAAAAATTATACTCCAAGTACAGTTTTCCGACCCTCCATTGAATTTTGGTTATTTTCACAATCTGAATCCCAAAATGGCGTAGCTTGATTGTTATTTTGGGATTGCGTATTTATGTCGAAACATTCCAGGCTTTTATTGATTCTGGAAATAATAAATTTCTCAACCAATTATGCGTGGGTGTTCAATGCATTTTGCTCTACAGGATTTTTTTTTTCTAGACAGACCCTATAGATTTTATCTGGGGTATAAAAATCATACAATGATAATAATAATGGTCGTAACAAAACTTTTCAAGTTTGAAGTTAACACTCATTTTCAGCTGTAAAATTTAAGTGCAATTCAGAAACTGAGTTTCGTCACATTATTGAATAAGTACAATTGTACATTATATTGAGAGGAAGAAGAAATGTTGGCTAAGAAAATTAGCAAAAGCTAAATTAATATAATATAATGAATACTTTTTATAAGCTTTTCTTATTTGATTGAAATTTCAGTTTCAGTTTCATTTTAATTAAATCAGATCCTCCTTATGTGATTTAAAATATGATTTGAGTCCACTCAACTCAAATGATGAGTCCGCTCAAGCCGCACATGCAGTGAGTTCGCTCAAGATTGAGTCCACTCAATCAGTGAGTCCGCTCAAGTTTCGAGCGATAAACCACCGTGTTGTGCGGACTCAAGTCCTGAGTTGAGCGATGAGTTGATGTGATAAAATAATTCGCTCATTTACAACCCTGGCGAAAACAATACGAAATTACATACGCGCAGTCATCTGGGGTATCAAATAATTGGTTTTGGAACAATTCTAAATAAGTATTGTATATGGTTTCAGGACGATATAAACGATAATTGTCATATCGTTTTACATAAAGCTAATAATATCGTTTTTATATTTCGATCTGATGATTCTCATGTATCGAGTTGCATGATTTGTGCTAAGGATGTAGGAAACTAGTAAGGATGGTAGCGGTTCATTGGGCCATAGGTGACCATACTACACAGTAAAAAATTTCCAGTAGAATAAATTTTATAAGGTCACTATAGATCTACTATATTTTGAAAATTTGTGTTAAATTAAGTAACCAAAAATCCACAAATGGAGTATTTTAACACAAAATGTAGTTCTAGTGCATATTTATATTTCGTTATATCGACCCTTTAAGTGAGTTGTGTTCAGCCAATCTAAGCGTTATTTCAACTTCCGGCTTTGAGTTAAAATAATTTATCTGATAAAATTAATCTAACTGACTGTGGTATGTGCGTTAAGTGCACTCTTGTGAAAGTTAAAAGTAACCTATTTTTGCGAGGAACAAATAAAATATGCAATCAAATTTGGAAAAATTATTTCTTTAAATTTATCGAATTTTTTTTAAAAAGTTATATGTCTTAAACTTATGAACATATTTTCAGTATTAATATTACATTTCAATTCAAATGTTTCTTTTGTAATCAATTGTTCGTATTTTAGTAAATTATATTCATCGTATTCCTTTATTGATTCCCTTGAAGTAGCACCGTTCCTTCTCATTTTTTATTGTGGTATCCCAATCTTAAGGTATATGAGCTCAAGTTAGATAAGAAATCTTTCTCAAATAGTCACAATCTAAAGGAATGAGAATACCTATTAACAGGAATTTGATTTAAAATCCTTCAATCTTCAGGAATTTTTACAAGTTTCCGAGGAAATATCTCCATTCCAATACATTTTTTTTAATTTTTCTTGAGGTTGTTCACTAGATCTCTTCTCTTGCTACAAATGTTTTGACACTTATACCCTAGACACACAGCACGATCTAATGAATCATTAGTACTAACTATTCATTAAAATGCCGTGTGTCACATAGTATACGTCATTATGGCTCGAAAATCAGATGATAATGAAGTACACTAATGAAGTGTTTTCTTCCTTCATTATTAGCTATAATGAGGAAAAATGTGCTAGATTTTGCATATAATACAAATGTGAAGCTAAGCTGTGCAACTGCCGATTTGAAAAAAAAAGAAGACACGCAAAGAAATGCAAATCACAAACTATATTATTAATATTCTTTTTAATATAATGTTTTTCTCATGTGTAAATTGCTAAAATGAAAAACAAAATAAATAAAAACAAAGTTTATCGCGATAATTCGATCCATATCGCTTCTTTAATGTCATAAGTATATCAAAAACAGTTTGACAGTACCTACAAATTAATTAAAGAACTGGTTGTGTGTCTGGAGTTGCAAGAGCTTAGATGCATCCTAAAATTTCTTAAAGAAACAGTGTGGATCTATCGAATGTCTCAGAAGGATATATTCTCATGAGGCATAATTGACACGGCATTAGTCTAAGTGAAGCAGGCTAAGTTTTATCTTGATGACACACCTAATATAATCCTAAACTAAATCAATGCTACAGATTATATTTATTATCAACAACAATACACTATGTTCTATTAGTATTCACACAACTTCATATACTTCACAACTTCTATACTTCATTTTATACACAAGCACCTTAACTGAGCATTATCCCTTGATTATTATCTTTCTTAATTACTTTATTATTACCTATAGATATTTACCATAATAAATGTGTGTCCAAGCCTTAAAAAAATGCGTTAAAAATTTCTAAGAATTCAATTGGAAATCGGAAAAAGCGTGCATCTGGCGTCTTTTCAACTAACTACTATAATTTGTTCTTTTCCGACAGACTTTGTTATCCACGGATGATAGCCTTGTCATGCCCCTCGAGCAATTAAAAGACGTGTTTACGTGTTTACTTCTTTATTGACTGAATGCTTTAAGCTGCCCTATCTCAACAATGTTACATATATTCACGACCCGCACTCTTTACTTGTAGTATAACTTAGTACTTCACGCTAACTTAGACAAAACGCGACTCTGAAGTGAACGCTTAACGGCGAGAATACTACGGGCTAAAAAATACTACAGGCACTCGACAGACCAGTCATTGGTCTGTTATGAACCTATACTCGGAAGTAAACTTTCTTTGCTCACAAAGCGGATGTAAACAAACGACAACAACCTTGACGTTTGTTCTACCGGTTGCAGCACCTGAACCGCTTAGTAGTAAACAATCGCCTTACATAATAATTACCATGCGAAGTTAATTATTATTGTAATCGTCGATTGCTCCACTAAGCGCTCATCGCAGCCAGCTGTTGGGCAATCAGCAAAATTACCGACACTTGCAGAACAATATCATGCGAGGTTATTGTTTAGCAATTGCTGTATTTCGCTAGAATGCGCCCTTGGCTGCTGGAAGAAGAATCTTCCTTATATTGGGCCATAACAGCCTTGTTAATTTACATATCTTAAAAATATTCTTAACCGGCAGATCTCCGGTTAATGCTATAACACTAGTCTATTTATCAAGATGACGGACAATGATTTTTATACCATAAATGAAATCTATAGGGTACACTAAGTTTGTCAATCCGTTTGTAACGCACAGAAATATTGATGGTAGAGCAAAATGGATTCGACACCCAACCATAATATTATTTTGAATTTTGCAAGTCCGTCTGTCCGTGCACACGATAACTCCAGAACACGTGTGCTTACAGAGCTAAAATTGTGTACACGGACTTTTTTAAAAAGAAAAAGTAAAATTAATTTTGAAATTGAGACAATCCGGGCAACTTCTTCGTGGTGTTGCCATACAAAAATTTCGTTTTCCACTATATATTTGGACAGTGCCTGAGAACGCGACAATGTAGAGAGCTGAAATTTTGTATATAATTTCAAAAATGGTCTAAATAGGGCAACCCCTTCTTGGTGTTGGCATACAAAAATGAAGGTTTTTTACTGATACTGTGAAAATGATCTGCCCTAGACATTTTTATTGTACTAAAAGCTTCTTCAGAATACGAAATCCTATAAAATTGCTTATAATAATTTTTTCTGTCCGACGAACGGTTCTAGAAATATATGCGAAAAGACACTGCAAAAATCAAAATTGCTGAAATGGGTGACCATACCAAATTTCACACGGGCATTCATCGAGGGTATCATATGAATTGGTCTTTTGGACGAAAACTAGCTTTTTTATTTGTTTCCATTATATTCCGAGAAGGTTATTAGGTCATGGAATTAAGAGTTATTTTCGTTTTTCCGTGTTTGTTTACCTATCCGTAGGATAACTCTAGAGTCTAGAGCACATAGCCCTAGACTCCTTCGTAGGGCGGTTTTGCAAATATATTTGAATACTGGTTGAGATGTGCTAGTGTAGTGCAAGATATACATTAAAATTTGAAGCTAGGGAAGAATTTCGTGAAAACATTAAAAAAATTACATTTCCTATAAGGAGATAAACAGCAAAAATAAGAAGTTTATGAGAATAAAACACCGCCACAGATCTCATTATTCGCCATTACCTGTTACAATTTAGTGTGTTATAAAAGCTACACAGAGGTGTCATTGGACCATATTTCTTCATGCCTAGCCCAGTAGGAAAGGGGTTGAGCCTATGAGTAATCGGTAAGCGCTCTTTTAGGATCACAGAATTACTCGTTATCAGCTCCATTTGACCTCCTCTTTAATATAGGAATAGAGAATAGAGAGGAGCACTTGAAATGATCACAACTGGAGCTTACGTTTTTAGTGCAGAATGATTATAAGCGGATGACTGCTGTTTAGTTTACTATGACTCCTACATGAAGGTCTCCCTTTTAGCTCGAAATGATCATAAATTGAGTTCTTGTTTGTAATTGTATATGCGTAAATGCACCCCAGCAAACAATTTGGCGAGGTTTTGCCAAAAGTAAGGAATGAGCAATAGTTGTAAAACAGTGACAGTATTATGGCAATAAAGTGTATATATGATTCCCTCTCTTTCAACTATTGCCTATTTCTCGCCTTTAGCAAGCCTACTGAAAATCAATTCAAAAAATGGAAAGAACGAAGAAAACATAAGCTTTATGCAAGTTTTTTTTCTGTTTGTTTATTTTATGTCCAAAAACACAATCGTAATTAAAAGAAGAAAAATAATAATAAGATATTGTGGAAAAGATTGCCCTTATGAATTAAAAATGTCAATCCAGACATATTAAAAATAAGTTTAAATTGGTAAATTAAAAGTAATTTACTCAACCCTCGCATTTGGCAAGTATATAAAATATATATACTTGCTTTTGGTAAGGAATATGCGAATTACTTATAAATTGCTTTTTTTAGCTTACTTTCGTATGTCCGTTTAGTCTGCCGCCTAAATTACAAACGAGCATTTGGCAATATCGTTTTCGAGGATTATGCTTGCCCATGGCAAGTTACTTTCGAGTTATTTTCGATTCATTTTGTTTGCTGGGACTAATCAAATCTACATCTAAATAATATCAAGGAGCAGTTGTCGTTGCAAAAACTTTGTAATTCGAAGTAAGCAAAGTTACCTTTGAAATATTATTTTTTAATTTCTCAAAACCATCATTGTAAAACAGAAGCGTGAAATAAAAAGCAATTCATAATTGGATGTGATTTCTCTAAACAGTAATTATTCCACTAAAATGAAGTCATTTGAGAGAAAAATCAATTATAACTCAAAAAACTCATTTTATGTGACTTATGAATTGCACATAATTCATTTCTATTCCACTCCCTTATCTCTGCTCCAGAATTACTCCTTTTGGATTTCTCTTAAAGCAATACTGAAATTTAACTTAAGTCTTGTGCTCCTTTATTGCTTCCAGAATATAGAATGAGCACTCTTAATATTTCCTATTGGGTATAGTTGCAAATCTGGCAATGGTGAATGGTGAGCGAGAATGTAACATGATCCGAAATTGTCAAGAGCTGAGCATCTGCAACTGGATTTGATTGCAAGTGTATGGTGTTATTGAGAGTACATACGACAGTACATACTGCAGGGGGGCTATTGCGAGAGATTTTTCCGCATTGGGGCATTGCGAAAACTGGTTGCGCCAGTTATGAATCCAGACCCGCAAACATCAGTAGGTAAGATCAAATCAATAAACCACCTAGATAAACCTTAAACAGAGTAAATCATTTAATCGAAAATAATATATTTCCTGTTTAATTAATTCACACATAAAATTGCCGATATTGATAATCTCAGCTATTTAGTTCAATTTAACAATTTAAATTCTCGTAGTTACAGGATATTTCACATCCATTTTTTTATTGCAACATCTAGAAGAGCCATGGTATGCTTAATAAGTAGAAATGATTATATGATAATAAATACATTTCACCTTAAAGCTATTTTTTTATCTAACCCGCTTTCAGATTTAACGTCCCCATGTTCTTTTTTTTTATCAAGGTATTTGAAAATCACAGTATATTCGAACTCGACAACAACTAAAGACAAAAATTCGATCCGAAATGTCGACGGAAGCTTTAGACAGGCTAATGAACTCTGTCGTAGTTTGCCATACCAGCGAAAGGCGAGTAGTTGTCTATTGGTCACAAATTTTCAAGTTTAATGTTGAAAAATAAAATTAGATTATTTATATTTTGCAATTTACGGAATGTAGTTAGGTATTCTTTTAAAGCTTGTAAGCAAAATCAATGGGGTGAGTAAATGCGCCACACCCTGTACCTACTTCAAAGTTTTCTATTATTTTGTAATATGTAAATTTGTGTAGGAAACAGTTTACAGATGTTCTGGTGCTGCCAAAACTATGTTCCACAACAAAAATATACTTCAGATTTATTTTACCTGGTTCAGTATTAACACCTAGTCAGTTTTTATTTACATGAAGTTTCCACCATCAGCTCTGCCGTGACTAAAGGATCTTGTTGCAGGCATACAACGTATGTAGTCGCCAAAGAATTGTTTAAACACAAAATGACGTTAATTATGATTATTGTAAAACTGGTATTTGGAAATATACGAACGTCTCGACCTCGACCAGGAATGGGTACCAATACCGGATTGATCAAACTATAAAAAAATTTACGCATTTGATTTTATTCGAACATTTTTCTATATTGAGGAAGATCAAGGGCCAAGCAACAAATAGCCAAAAATGTTGTAAAATTAACGAAAATTCAATTTAATTGCAACCTTGGTCCTAGTTGTTTTGGAATTTGTAGTTTACAGCAAGAATTCCATTTCACGCAGGGAATAATTTAGAAAATCCATAAGTTGGGTAACAACAAGTAGATTGATAACCTAAACATTTTCGATTTACATATTATATATCTATACATTAATAAATACATAAAGTAAATAATAATTTTCTTGCCCTGCTGCCTGCTCCTTATGTCGAACACCTTTCCTGCAACTGTATAAGCACAAACAATTTTTTTGGAGACAAAACGTCTACGGCAACAACCAGGACTCGGAGAATGTTTATCTGTCGGACCATGACTTAAACAAATGTATGCGAGAGACAACCTACATCGTATGTACACATGCTGAACCTTCAAATGGCTGTCGATAACACACCTAAAAATCCTAAGATAAGTAATGAATATCCAGCCATACTTCTCTAGAAATGAAAACACAAAATCCCTGATTTTGAACACTCCCATTCTTGTTAAAAGCGTATAAAAAAAAAATAAACGTACTGCTGGGCTTCAGATATCTATGTGGGGGAATCAAAGGGAAAGCATGTATACAACACTAATAATGTTCCCAAGTAAGGCTATTGCCATTGGTTATAAGAAACTCCGCCCTTCGTAGAATAGGGTAGGTCCCTCAAGGATAGTAGACACCCCATTTGGTTAAATTTATTTTTACATAACGGGTTTCCACTGGCGTTATTGAATTAAGCTTATCATTTGATTTCGTCCCAAGTAAGCATTCGGTGTGTTCTTTTATGCATCACCAACAAGTTTTTCAATTGCGATAATTGAATAAATAAAAATCCATAAGAACTTGCCACTGACGTACGCTTAACACTAATAAAATTTACCTCTACACCGAAAACGCTGTTTACGAATGTCGAGCCGGAGCCGTCGGAAATATTATTGCATAATTTCCCAACTAAAATTAAATTAAACGAATAAGATTAGATTGGTGTCGGGTGTGCGGGACGGAATTTTAATAAGATTTGTTGTTGATTTGTGTTTCATTAAGTGCTATACTGTTTGGATGCTGCTGTTAAGTGTTACGATTTTTATAGTGATATTGTTTACAGGAAATAAAATGGATTATTCGTATCTAAATCAAGCAGGCTTTGACTCCAGTTGTATACAGAGTACAATGGATGCTAATGGATTGAGCAACATGCCTATTACCTACGGCGATTTGACTTCCTGCGGTCAAATGTCACAGGCTGCATATCGATACACTGCCGCGGCTTCAATGTCCAGATCCTACAACCATGTCGGTAGCGCAGTTGGATCTGGTTCATCAGCGATAGGAGTCTTACACGCTAGTGGACCTTCTCAATGTTCAGTGATAGCGGGACGATCACACCAGGATATTCATAGGACATCAATGTTTTCTCCATCGGTAAATTTACAAAGTAAGAATTTCATACATTTTACATAATTTTTAGGCTGTACCTACCTACCTACCTACCTAATTATACGTACTATCTAGTGGTGAACGTAATCGAAAGGACATTTTTAGTAAGATCTTGTTAATTTTAACGCTTCTTACCCGCATTGTTGGTAACTGAATAAAAGACAGAAGTTTGAATTTAATTATTTTAAAAGTTAAAAGTAATTAGTATGTAGGTGTAAGAACACTTTATTTGCGATATTCGATTACATTTTAATTTTGCATTTGAATCTAATCTATAATAATTTCGCTTCATCGTTAAATTATAAAGTTCTATCAAAAATTTAGTTTTAGTCTTTACTTCTTGAATATTAAGACAATAATTATGCACTATTGATATTTTATTTTCAAGAAATATCCATCATTCACTAGACGGTTCCAAATATTCCAGAGGAGCTCTCGCTTATATTGTTTATTCCTTAAATCTTGCCACATAGAAATTTGATGTTGGAGTGGTTTTGTCCACTACTTTTTGTGTACTCATGAATATGTTTCTACAAATTTTGTCTGCACTACCAAAAACATTTACAGAATACGCTTTGATACATTATGTAAAGTTACCTCGTGTGTAGTTACATAATATAAAAGGCAGAAGCAGTACATGCGCACTGCAAGCCGCAAACACGTATAGGTACCCGCATTATGTGATATTACATTTCATATAACCTGCATGAATAAATCTTGAGAATCTTCGGTAGGAACGAAGAGGTTTAATTGTAATGGTTTTCTTTTCGATGTGTAAGTCTAGGTTGCAATTGGAAAACTCCATACTTACAGGTAATCTTGGAATCTATTCCCATTTCTGGCCTTATGAAATCTTCGATAGGTATTATGTAGATACTTATACTTATAGAAATATTATACAGAACCAACATAGTAGCATTTATATGTATGTATAACTTCCTTGACTTTGAATATGTTTCTTCTATGTCATATAATTTGATTTATATTTTATATATACACATTTTATATATTCATATATACCTATATATGTATGTTATTTCCACAATAGTTCATTTTATTTCAAATTCAATAGAAAAAAACTTAAACATTTTTAAACTTCAGAGAATTTGGAGCAATCATTTTCATTTGCATCATCATTATCGTCGTCAGTAGCCACCATTATCATCATTCTTCTCTAAGCCATTGTGAGATAGCATATAATATCTGTAATGCATGTAGGTACATGGCCCATGGGATGGAAAATCGTGCTTTCTGATTCATTCCAGGATCTCTCAGTGTTCCGGGTTTAGCTGTACTTTTCTGCTTAGGTTGTCATCTCCTGAATCGATGGCATTCTTATGAGCTAATGGTCCGCAGATTGCATACCGGTATGGGATGAGCAATTCAATATGTACTGCTGATTACAATCGGCATATAAACTTATTCATTCTGTAGGTGCTAATACAAACGTATGAATAATTTATGATTAAGAAAACAGATTTTTTTAAAAGATAAAGCAAAAAATCAAAGAAGTTTTAAAATTCCGTAAACTTTTTGGTGTTTTGAATACGAACGCAACTTACGAGAGAAACAGGAACTTTAATCAATAATGTCAAATTACCGAACGAAAGGTACAGTAAAGAACATGGGCTACGTAAGGTTCGGAAATGAATTAAACGCAAGTTTTCAAAACTTGCATTAAAAATACCTTGATAATTAGACTTCAATATTACAAAATAAAAATATTATCTTCACATAAAATTCACATAAAAATTCAAAATATTAGAAATGTCAAAATGCCCATATTACCCCTCATATGGGGCAAGACGGACTAGTTCCATATAGATATACAGAAATAAAGTAATATTTTAGTAGTTTAGTTGATCATTTATCTGATACGCACAAGGCACTGACGTCAGTCGTTTCGGGTAGCTATAATGGGCTAATTTTGACAACCTAAACACATTATCCATCCCTCAACTGACTGAATGTAATACCCTAGACACACAGCACGATCTAATGAATCATTAGTACCTACTAACTATTCATTAAAATGCCGTGTGTCATATAGTATACGTCATTACTGCTCGAAAATCCGCTGTGCATCTGCCGATTTGAAAAATAAGAAGAAGAAATACAAAGAAATGCAAATCACAAACTCATTCTATTTAATATAAAGTTTTTCGCATTTGTAAATTGTTAAATTGAAAATAAAATAAATAAAAACAAAGTTTATCGCGTTAATTCGATCCATATCGCTTCTTTAATGTCATAAGTATATCAAAAACCAGTCCGGCGGTACAACTTAATTAAAGAAGTGGCTGTGTGGCTGCAGTTTATAATGAATTATTATAGACTGATGAGTCGGTAGTTATTTCTTCATTTAGAGCGCTGTGTGCCTAAGGATTCGTTGCAATATAAACATGGGGTCTTAGTAGTTTCTTCTTTACTGTCTGTAGATATAATACGAGTCCTCTTATGTCGATTTCCATTGATATTTCAAGAAAAGTGCACGTCAATCAATGAAAAACAAGTTCAATGGAACAACTTTTGACGCGATGAGAATGTAATTGTAGCTCATATCCGTGTAATTTGTCAGATTGAAATTTTCTGGGAACAATAATATCACAAATAACGTAAAAATTATGAAAATTGTAATTTAAAAGATTTTGGCGTGATTGCGGATGAATTTGGTAGAGCAGTAGTTGAAGATTTATATGTGATGCTCAATGACATTCAGTTGTGACATTTCTCAGATAGATGTGTGCGTATTCCGGTGTAACACCGCCGATTATTCGAGTGTAGCACCACAGGCGTTTTGACGTAGGTACACCATTTCTAGCAGTGCAGGTCAATGGAACAATTTTGGTGTAACACTACAAGAAAAGTGTAACACTTCTGCTAGAAAACGTGATCAATGGGAATTGGTATTAGTCCTCTTGGTCTGGTATTTCCTCTCTTTAGTTTTGCATTTCTTTTCCAACGGATTTTCGTCTTTTCCCTTCCTTCTTTATGTTTTTTCCTTTTTTCCTCTCTTTTTATTTCTCGCTTCGTTTTTCTTGTGGAATTTCTTCTTTCCTTCTAATATTATCTTCAAAAGCTCGCTTGTAGGGTGGGGATATAATTATTGCTGATTTCCAACGTTTTCTAGCTGTTCGCTGCTTCTGTAGAGTCACCATTGGCGTATCTGGGATTTTTGTCTATGATGAGGGGGGAGGGGGGCAGGCTCCCAACTACATACGTTTTACAAACATTTTGTTTGCGAAGTGGTATTCGCAGCTATTGACGGATATTTCCATTATTATCCACTACCCATTGCTCAGAGCACTTACAAAATAACATATTGATATAATACCCAGAGCCAATGAAATTTCATAGATTGAAAAACCATAAAGATTTTGAGAGTCTACAAGTTACGAAACCCGCAAGAGACATTACCTAAATTCTAAAACATAATGTTCGATAAAGTAATTCTGCACACTAAAACTTTATAAATATTTATGAAAATAGGCTTTATTTATTTTCTATTTTTTCATTTCAATTTAGATGAGTACATGATGTATTTGGCGAATTGAGTGAAAGTGCATTCTTTTCTTTAATCCCAATAAACCCAAGCGATACTCATATATTACGTACAGTCCACTCCAAACATCCGACGCGTTTATTTGAAAAATGAAACAAAATTTACAATATTATAAAAGAAAAAGAAAAGAAAGTAGTGCCATTGAACAGAAACCTTTGTTTCCCTCAAATACTATAAAATATACATCCTGTCTTATGCCCAATATAAGCACTAATGAAGAGGGCTACCACTGACTAATAATAATGGACTGAGCGATTTGATATTTCATGTGGGGCACATTTTGTGTTTCTGTATATCAGGGTTTCAGCACCCTTTAAAATTTTTACTACATAAGTAAACATGTAAAACTCAACCAATCAGATGAAATTTTACACCCGAAAGTCGAATTAAATTAAAAGAATGTATTTTCTTGTGTCCAAGTGATATTTTAATCGCTTAATTGTACTCATTCCAACAATTTTCAAAAGGTTATTTTGACCTGAATCCTGCATATGGGCAAGAGAGATGGAGCACGAAGGTATGTATATAAAAGACAAGTATTCCAATTAAAATGTTGACACATTGCAGCTGATAGCCTGCGACGTACTCTGTGACTAAAGTATATACATTTTTATAGGAAAGACAGAGAGACAAGAGAGAGTATTGTGTTCTCTACACCGTAATTTCCTATACATTGCACGATATTTCGTCACCTAATGATGGAACATGGTTCGTAATAGGAATACCTTGTATTCTATATAACTTGGGTTAATACTATCTTTACCTCATTCTTCCTGCGGTGATTGCATCTGCAGCCAACATAAAAACATCTAATGGCATAAGAGATCGTTCAGTAAGCGATATTTTGTGTTGGCAGCTCC